>JAAVTG010000340.1:0-38117 GCA_011947345.1 Phytophthora quininea
TTGGGTAGTAACTCGACGTACGGCGGTGTCCAGCCTTGAGGGTCGTCATAATCCCTGCCATCCTCAGCAGAATCTGCTAGTAGCCATGTTTTCTCGTTGGAAGCGTGCGTACGTTTCTGGTGGCCGTCAAGCGGTGGCAAATGGTGTTGAGCTCGCCACTCGCTCTTGTAGCGCAGTCGTTCAGCATCGCGCTGCAGTCTTGGCGGAGTCAACAAGCACCGCATCGCGTACATTCGACGGTAAACGATCTCGTTCATGGCGATAAGAGCAAACCCCGACAACAGCAGAAGCGTCACCTCGCCCTGCGGCCCCACTCGCCAGCAGAAGCCCAGCAGAGTCACCAGCACAAACTCCAGAGCGATCCATGTCGCCATGTCAATCTCAATGAGTCGACCCATCACTTCGCCGGAAATGATCGACAAGTACTCGTTGAAGGGGAAGCGAGAATTGCCTCCCTGGGCTTGGAACTCCTTGACCATCAAGCGTGCAGTCTCCTCGTCGGGATGGTTGGAGCGGTAGTCCATGAACCGTCGACGTAGAGCCAAATACACCACTTCACGCTCGGCCACTGTTGCAGCCGAAGCACGGGACCAAGAAAATAGTCGAGCCACGACCGCGGAGGTTCCGTCGCTACGACGTACTCCGAGAGCACCGACGGGATGTCGGCAGAGCTGCGTTCAAACTCACGCCACTCGTGCTGCACGTACATCCCGAGACGAAGAAGGCCGAGACAAAGCACGAGGAAGATGACAATGAACAGGAAAAGCGCCATGTGGAGCTTCTCGATGATCTCCTGGAGCTCCGAGCTGCCTCCCAACGCAGCACGAGACAGCCACGGCACTACTTCTACTTTGGTGACGACGAATAGCAGCAGACCAATGAAGCCGAGCGTCGTGAGCTCGCTGAAGACGGTGTTGACGAACGGCATGTTGAGCTCGTCGGTGTGTTCCCGCAGCATTTCAGTGGAGATTTCAAACAGGATGGAGATAGCTACTAACACCGTGATGGTCACGGCTGCGACGACAGCCACGCGACCTCCTTCTGCCTCTACTTCTCCCTCTTTTTCTCCAACTTCATGAGGTTCTGGTCCAGCAGCTTCAGCAGGAGCCAATTTCCCAGGGCTTTCAACGACTTGAGCCACCACCAGAGCTACAAGCAACACCAAAACGCTGAACGTTAGACACGACGTGCGTGCCATCACTGATCATGCACAACGACAAATGAGCAACGAGCCCCTTCAAAAGATACCTGCGTCTCTTCAAGATCATTTTACGGTTGACAGGATCAAACGTGGGTCGTCTACAGCTCCGGGTAGACGTTCTTGTCTCCGATGATGCCGCAAGTGCCGCTGCTGCCAGTCTCCGCACCACGTTTGAGGCGGATGAAGCCCGCTTCGCCCCACTGGGTGCCCCACGAATTCTTGATCTTGAAAAACGGAGGCGACGTCCCATTGCTGGCTCCGTATCCGACCGCCAGCACGGCGTGGTCGAGGTCCGTCGACGTGCACGAGGACACGACTCCTCCTTTGTACTGCTTCCACGTCGGGTTGCCAGCTGCAACGCCCACCGCGACGGGACGGCCGTCGATCGCTTGAAGCAAACCTGCTTCGGTCGTGGGGACCGACACCACCTTTTGATCTTCACCGGTTGAGGAGTGCACGAGTTCTGACAAGTCTCCGAGTCTCCAGTCGCTGACACGTACGGGTAGTCGTCCTCTGTGCAAACACCGCCAGAGCTCTTGATGAAGTCGAGCGCGTCGCCAGGATAGCCGCCCTGACAAGCGTACGAGTTTGTATCGCAGTCGAGCACTTGCTGCTCCGAGAGCGGCACCAATGGCTGTCCCGCCAGACACACCGCACTCTCCACACTTGCAATGGCAGCGAAGGCCCAGCAGGAGCCACACTGGCCTTGGTCCTTCACGCTGACAACGCAGCCAGAAGTGGTCCAGTCCTTGTCGGTGCTTGGAGCGACCGTCAGGTTGGAATGCTCCTCCATAGCAGCAGTGGACGCGAATCCAGGTCGGCGCTGGTACGAAGCCCCCAACCAGGTGGCGAACTCTTCGTCGGTCATCAGCGTGAACGGAGTGTCCGTGGAGAAGGTGGCGTCGGGGTTGGCGGCTTGCGGCTTCGATACTCAACTTTGTCAGGAAGAATCGACGTAGCTCCTCGTCTTCATCACCGTCAGTGGTCTTGGCGGACGAAGTCGGAACGAAGCCATTGATCTTGGCATATTGACCAGCAGAGCTTGTCTTCCATGACCCCAGCTCCAACTTGAGACTTGCCTTCTCGTGAAGAAACTGGTCCATGCGGTCCGTTGGGATAGCAGGAGTGGCCGCATCAATAGCAGCGACGAGCGCGGCGAAGGCGAGCACGGCAGCGATCTTCATGGGCGTCGTTGGAGGTGAAGTTGTTGTACTTGAGAGCAAATGAGCAAATGAGCTCAAGGCTCGAGGCTTATGCAACAAACCACACAAGGAATTCTTAAAGCTGTGAGCATGGCAATCTGCTAGCAATTCTACATGGAAAGTGGGGCCTTTTATCGCGCTTGTTGTCACACTCATAATCAGATCAAGCACTCTTCAACCTCGCTTCAGCTACGACGTGACATGTGGCCATTTCGTGTTGACAGGATCCGTGCTTCTTGGCAAAGATTGCTGAAGTTGAAGTCGATACAGCTTCGAGCTCGGTCATTCGACAACTGGAGCATGCGGTCGACAAAACAGCTTCTTAGCAGGGCCGAGAGCGCTCGATATCCCCAAAGATCCGGGCTTGCAATTGTCTTGTGAACAATACTTTCGAAGAAACAAGCTTTGAGAGCAGTAGTGGATCGATGCAGCGCCGACAATTTGATCCAGCAAAGCGAACGACAAGCCTCGACCGTCTTCGCGCACAACTTCGCATTCGTCTCCAGTTGTGTACGGAGCTTTCGATCTCTTCCGATGAGCCATGACGTGTCCAAAAGCCAAGCTTGACCGACAGCGTCACGACAGATAAGACTGACCGGCATGTACAAGACCGTTGAGAGAGGGTCTGGAAGGACAAGTTGGTCTTTTGCTCTGCGCTTTGGTGCGTCGGGGCTGACCGAGTAAACTCCCCAAATATTCACTGCAGGACAAAACTCGTCGTCGTTGTCGCGGAAAATCATGTACTGCTCGTGTTCAGCCTGCGCAGTTGGGCCTTCATGTTGGTCTCCCGATTCGATTCGAATCGACGAGTTGCTGCATCCAGCCTTGCGGATTGCTACCGCTGAGTAGAGTCGATACGGTGACACCGGGTGCTGGTGTTCTAAGAAGCACGCGGTGCAAAGTTGGTCAGGTTTGTTGTGTACAGGACATTTCCTACTGCCGGACAACACCGTCGCTGGAACGCCAAGTTTGGTCTCTAGATGGTGGCAAATCACGAAAGGACCGAGCCAGATTACTCCCTTTGTAGTCGTCGTTTTGTTCAGTATGAACGACGACGGCGAGCGTGTCGAGCTCGACATTAAACTCTCCGCGTCGGTGTCGTTTCCTGCGATCCCATGTTCATGCACGCGATGCCTACACGCAAAATCGTTAGGTTGTGGATTGTTCCCCGGTTGTCAAGCTGTTAGCAAGAGAGCAAGCATACCTGTTGAGTTCGCGCCGCGTTCGGAACTGCAATGTTTCGCACCCAGCTCGACTGCAGCTGAAAACTCCTACCATTCGCTGCGGCTTCTGGTTTTCCCACGGAGTATCAGGAGGCCAATACGAGTGCAAGTATTGGTCTACCAACGGTGCAGCACTTGCGAGCCGCTCACGTCCTTCGTGTGCTGTCGATTGGTGCGAGCGCGCCGCTTTTCTCGATCTACAGCGTCCAATAGATGCGTTAGATAGCACTCATAACCCTACAAAGCAGTTTCACATACGAGAAGCATCGACCACAGGCAGGATGGCCGCATACGTAGGCGTGTGTGCAGCGCGAAGACACGTGAATGATTCGGTCCTGGTGAGCCTCACGAGGAAGCGTCTGTATGCACATTCATCCGGTAAGTCTGATAGGAATAATACCTTGAGAACATATTTGCTGACCCGCACCTTTAGCTCGTAAATGAGACGATGGAGATCCTGCGAGGTTCGTAGCGGTTGCTCTCCACGGAAAAGCATCATATCGTCGACTACGGAAGACGTGTCTGGCCGATTTGAGTCGTTGTCTAATCCAGGCGTTGTTTCCGGGCGAATAGCAGCATCGCTAGCCGCATCTTTATCGGGCAAGACGCCGTTCTTGTGTCCACCCGCACTTGGATCGTGGTGAAATCCAAGTTGAGTCATTCGTCGTTCGATAATCTGGGCTCGCTCAGGCATAGGAATCATCGCTTGCTTCGCTTGGTTGTTCCTTGTACCAAATTCGCGATAGAATCCTTCCATCATCGACTTGGTGGGGGCATCATTGTCCTCTGCGATGGCTTGCTGCTTGCTCTGGGAGTATGTGCCATAGCGAATATGACTGACTACCTGCAGCCACTCCAATCGGAGCAGCGTAGAATTTCTAAAGACAAAGTCCACAAAATCTCGCTGATCATACAGCAAGTCGAAGCCTTCTCTGCAGTCACGGAGGCGATCAACAATGGCATCCACTGTAGGCAACGCGTCCATCACTCTATACTGGCCATCCTCGGGATTAACTGTTGTCGCTTTGGAATTAATCTCAGCGCGAAGGCCGTTGATCGCTGCTTCAATAAGCGCCCCCGCATTGTTCTTTACGTCAGGGCTTCCTGAAGTAATGGGAATTGGACGTAAACGTTCCACCTGAACACGCTGTTCGCCGTTCTCCTCCAATCGGCCGTAAAAGTTCCGCAAAACCTACAATAGCTCAGCAGCAATATGGGTATACAGACCAAACTCAAGCACTGGTGGCCAAACGTACCTTTAAATATTCGATATCAAAACTTGCGGACAGCTCTCCATTTGGCCCAACATCGTTGTGGATGTTCAAAATCTTGGCTCGCCGTTGGACGCCTCTGCTTCGTATCTTGGGAGCCACCTCAACCAGTGACCCCACCGGGAAAATTGATTTGCAAAGCGGCATTGCCTTCGCAAGTGCGTCTGAAGGTTTAAAGATGTGCTTTCTCAACTCTTTGGCTGCAATCTCGGCTTCTGTCTTGGCACGTCGAGCTTCCTCAGCAGCTAGCCAAGCTTGTTCTTCTTTTAGTTGCCTTGCGTGCATCTCTTCTTTCGCAAGGCTCCAGCCCCGTCGACCGTCCCGATCCTTAATCAAGTCTAGAATGTATTGGTATTTGTACGCGTGGCCACGATCAGGCAGTGGGTCATTTGCAATCGGCCGCATATGATGCTTCCGGTCACGATGATAAGCAAACGAAGGCAGATAGAAGCCGTATCGCTGCCGACCAACCGTCATACTGTCACTGAGTCGACCGCGAGAATCTAAACAAGAAATCCCTAGCCATTCCCACCGCTTCAGCATATTTACCCAGCGGACATTTGCCTTCAGCCGTCCAAAATGTCCTCTCAAAGCTCGTTGGATCGTCAACGCTCCGTAGAGTGTTCGTATTTTCCGACTTGGGAACGAATAGGACTTTGAAGGTTGGTTCTGAATGACTGCTTTGCCATACTCGAAGCCACTCCTGCTACTGATGAAGCTAACGGTGAACTCGACACCAGGGTCTCCCAGCCACATACGTCTCGTTAGCCATCCACGGACGTGCTTTTGAATCAATTGCGCACTATCATAGCGCTCTTTAATCTGCGTATAACGGCGATGTCGTCTCCACTGACGCTGAATTTTCACAGTCCCCAGCAAACTGCGGAGCCGCTCCGCAACCTCCTGCTCACGAAGTTCCTGGCGCTCCTTCCACCGTGTCATGTGCGCACGAAGCACTCTACGAGCACGCAATCGACGGAAAGTTTCCAACTGCTTCTCCATTTCCGAATAGTTCGTGTCTGCTTGGCGTTGAAGACGCTGCATATAGGCGATTTCTTCACGGAAGGCCCTCATTAGTAGACGCTGACGATATCGTCGATAGTTGCGCTGCACTCGGATAGCTGCGCAAAGCTCCCAAAACGTTTTCTCGCTAACGCTCCCCGAATGAGACGCTGGATATGTGGAACAGCCTGGTGAACATTCTCATGTTCGTGTGCAAACCGGCAGCGTCCGAGGAATCCTCTGACGAAACGCTGCAACACACGACAAGCGCGTATTCTGTCCAGCGCGGCTTGCTCGTAAAGTAAAAGCCGAACTCTCCGACGTGCACGATTCCCCGATAGATCCTCTGGATTCGCGTTGTCACTAACTCTGCTCTTCGATGAAACTGCAGACGCCAAAGAGCTTCCTTCACGATCACAGACACTGGGTTGGGGTGGTCCAGAGCTTGTTGGACGAGATTTTCAATAGCAATCCGCGTCTTCTTGACGAGTTTCTGCAGTTGCGTCCGAGGCAACCGAGCAGGGAGAACAATCACCGCTCTCGTTGTCTCCATTGATATAATGGGCTCTTGTTGTGAAGTTTGTGGTGGTGGTGGTGGGTATTTCGGAGCGAGAGGATGACGAGCCACCGACGCTATCACTTCTTCCTTCTTGCATTCTTTGACCCCAGGGACGTCAAAGTCTGAGTCAAACAGCAAGACGCCACCACGTTCCTCGTAGTTAAACGTACTGAGATGAGCTTTTAAGTGGTTTCGACACAAGCCAAAGGTGTTGCGTCGGTCGATTTCTGGACATGGTTGCGCCTTCTTCCCCTTGTTCCCGTACTCTTGAATGCAGCGTGAAGCGTGGAAACCGCAGAACGGAAGATACGACCCCGCAGTACCGGATGCATCAGCACGCGATTCGTGCAGCGCCACACATAAGCCACTTCGGAGTGTTCTTTCTGCCACTCACAAACACTGTTTGGACCAATGTTTCGGCCTCCTCCTACTGATACTCGCGCGCCAGGATGCTTTACCATGGCTTCCCGCTTTACTTCTTTGCGGATGTCCGTCGCACAAACGCCAGGGATTTTCTTTACTCCGAGTCTTGGAGGCACTTTTTGCAACGTTTGTCGAGCACTTGCCGTCTCCTCATAGCAATGCAAACACATGCCGAACTCATTGGGAACCTCAATGACACAAGATCTCCCCATCGGATGGTCGCTGTAGGCACATTCTACAGCATGCCACAGACATCGCCGCTTGCTCGGAGCTTCCTGGCTCGTTGAGTCTTTCTTCTTCTTTGTTAGGGGCAGCAAGTTGGTGCAATAGTGCATGGTCCCTCCGATACGTTCCCTCCAACTGCACTGGTCCTCCCGGTTGTCTCCCGGGCCCAGCAATTGTCCTCCGTGTTGGTCTTGGTGGACGGTAGAGCTCATCTCCGCATGGATGTCCACAACTCGGGACGGAACGTCCTCCCGGTCCAGCTTGGCCTTGATCGCGGCGGTTGCCTGGGCCTGTCGCTGCTTCCAAAGCCAGTTGCCGTCCGCCGCTGCGAGCGTCTTGCGGGCATTCCACTTGGCTAGCGACGTGTCTTCATCCCCGTACGCGTCGAGCGCGTCGCGGAGCATCCGCTTCCCTGCGTCTTGGCACGAGCCGCAGCCAGCGCTGTCGACATCGTGCGACGACGTTTCAAGAAAACATTTCTTTTTAGAAGTTGACGATGGACCAGGATTACGCGCAAGTAATTGTCCATCACGCAACGAGAGTACTCGTTTGCAACCACCTAGCGCATGTACAATCATGGCGATAAAGGTCTCGCGGTGGCGCTACAACGACATCCATTTAGTCATTCCTCAACTCGCTTTCATTCAGTTCCAGTCCAGCAAGATGCCAAGTATCGAAGTCGCCGAGGACTCTACTGATCGATCGTCGCCATCGAATCAAAACCCACCACCGGCCTCGAAAATCCTGTTTCTGGATGGCGTTCGAGGCACCGCAGTCTTGTTGGTGGTGACACAGCACACCGGATACATGCACGACATCTTCATGGGGGCCGTCGGAGTCGACGCCTTCTTCGTGCTCAGCTCGTTCCTGCTGACCATGATCTTCATGAAGAAGAGCATCAAACTTCTCGCTCAAAGTGCGTCCTACCGCAAGTGGGGGTTCACTCTGGCCGACTACTTCTCCAAGCGGTTCTTCCGAGTCTATCCGTTGTTCGCACTGGTGGCCATCGCATTGTGGCTCATGCCGTTCGAGTACCAGCACCAGTTCTACAAGGTGGCCAAGCCGGAGGACTTTAACCTCTTCCTGACACTCACATTCCATCCGGACCACCGACACTTTCTCATGTGGACGCTGCCGCTCGAGATCTCCTACTACTTCATCATCCCCGTGTTCGTGCTAGCTGTGCTCAAGATGAAGCGATTCTGGTGGGCGGCTTTTGTGCCGCTCTACACGTGGGTCATCCACGAGGGTCTCTACACCACCCGGACCCGAGCCATTCACCAAACGCTCGGTGACCACCTGCCGACGTTCCTTGCCGGGTCCATGGCCGCCGCCGTCTTCGTGAAAGCCGACTCGTGGATCAAAGTCTCCGGTTTCAAGTTCCTCAAGCCGCACACGATCGGACTGCGAATCGTCGAAGGTGTGTTGATCGCAGCCTACCTGAGCGTGGTGTTTCGAGGCCTCTTCTTCAACTGGCTCGGGATGCCTCTCCCCAAGACCGACTACTTGATGCCGTTCACGAGCGTCAAGTTGTCGCTGCTGATCGTGATCGAGATGGTGAAGCTTTCCACCGTCTCCGAGATCTTCGAGTGGGTGGTGCTGCGCTACTTGGGCAAGATCAGCTTCTCGGTCTACCTGCTGCACGTGTTCGTCATCTACACCCCGTCCATCCAGTACCAGGAGGACTACTATGACCGCACGTTCTCGTACTTTGGTCTGGTGATTCTGCTGGCCACGGCGTCGTACCAACTGGTGGAGTATCCGTCGCAACTCCTGGCGCAGGGACTGTCACGAGTATTCACGAGATTAAGTCTGGAATCCTGCCGTCACGAGAAACTCCCGCAAGATGTCGATAACGATACCGAGACGTCTTCCCGAGGACTGCTTCCAATGGTGGCCAGCAACACGGGTTCAGAGTCAGAACTTGATGACGTCGCTGGGAAGATTTCGTTGAGTCGCACCACGCCGAAGGGAGGCACTTTTGTTTGATGTCGATCATAACTTCATATCCTACCATCATTTAGATGTGTTTCACGAATCGCTTAGCGCAGCGCCAAAAGAAATGACCTGCCATATTCTTGACCGCCGACAATTCCGCGCGTCACGACCTTAGTTTCGACCTTTGTCTTGTGCCTCATAACCACAACGGGGTCTCGATGGCACCACGAGATCGATCACTGTAGCTGTTTTACACGGAGGGGCCTTCCCAGACCGACCTGCGCACCCAAGCACTTTGACGAACGCAAAACATCAGTTAGAAAAAATCGCAAGAACCACGAACCGTGTGCGCTGTATTTCCCAGCATCTCCAGAACTCCTCTACCCAATCCGTCGCACAGTGCCCGTGACGCCGTCGAAGCAAAAGTAGTTGCAGATGGGCTCGTCTTTCTGCGAGATGGCCTTGATGACCTCCTGTCCCAAGATACCAGCCACGATGGCACAAGTCGGCACCAAGTCCGTGTCCGCCGTACGCGCCAACGCCCTGAACAACGTAATTCAGCTCACAAAAGCAACTAAAACAAAATATAACAACGTACTCCAGCTCATCTGGAGACAAGTAGTCTTCGTCCAGCCCCTGCGCTTCGAACTGCGCCCTCGCGTACTGGATAAACTCCACCACCTCATTGTCGCCGATGCTCGAGACGCTCTTCTGGGTCTTGAATCCTTGCAACACTAAAAAAACATTTTCAATAAGAAAATCACAATACCAAAAAACTATCCACATACGTTGGTTCTTGACGAACACTGGAGGCAGCTGCGGTGCACGTTTGCGAGCACTGTTGAGGGCGTTCCACTGCACCTTTTGAGCCTGTTCAAACGTCGGGAAGTGCACTGTTTGGGGTTCACTGGGAGCTGCATCCGTCCCCACAGTGTTGCGTCGGAACGTGTGGTCCCCAAGTCGGAGAAAACGATGCCGGCAAAGCCGAAGCTCCTGGCAGCGAAGAAAGCCGAGCCGAAAGAACGGCAGAGCTGGTCCAGCCTCGACTCGGAGCTTTGGTCGGCTCCTACGATGCAAATGACCGTAAATTCCTTGAAAAAGGAGTCCGGAAGGGTCTGCAGCGGTTTAGTCTCGCACGAGACTTTGACTAGAGGATTGAGCTCCTGCACGCGCGGCAGGCAGGCTTCAGCACGCTAGAAAATGTGTATGTAAGAATAACAAATATTATAACTAACAATAACAATCATTTTACGTTTTTGCCGACATCCTCCCTCGAAAGAAAGAACTGCGTGTCGGCGTTCTCGGCCGTGACGTCACCCGCATCATGCAGTGTCACCCCCATGCCAGCCAGCACCAGGTTCTTGGCCAGCTCCGAGCCCAGCGCCGACAGCCCGCTGACCAGCACACGCGCGCTCTGCAAACGCTTCTGGGCCTCCACGCCCCACAGCCGCATCTGCCGGTCGTACACGGCCGCCTCCGCCGCGCTGAACGTCGCCTGCTCCGCCATTAGATCGAGACGTGGATTTTCTTTTAAGAAAAGTATTAAACACAAGTAAAACTCGGGACTATCATATTGCTTGTTAGCCTAAGTTTTCGTGTTTGATTTGAAACGATCGTTACGAAATCAGTGATTGCACGAGTGTGATGCCCGTGGCCTGCAGGTAATCTCCCAATCGTGTGTGTTTCAAAAGGAGGGAAAGGAATAAACACAGCGGCCCGCTGTCGATACCGTACCGTCATTATTGAATACCTTTGCTAGCTCAATACCGTCCAATAGATGTCATTGTCGATACAGTAGGAGACGGAAAAGACCGATAGGCTGTCGTCTTGGCAGGTGGTGAACTAAGCTGTGTGGTAAACTTTGCAAAAACGAGATTACTAGGCGGAGATTGTTCCTCGATCCGTGACCAATCGCGCCGTCTGGACGTTGTTCAGGTCTCGTCGTTGAAGGCAAATCGTGGCTGTTTACCCGGGGCTGTGTTCACATGGGTGGCTGCTGGAACAGCAGTGCTGTTGTGTATTCCATCGCCTATCGGAGCTTGGTGGCAAAGGTTGCATGCGGCAATGGAACCAGTCACACATTGTTTAAACTGTTTACAATCTCGTACCATCGCTCTTCGATATCATCTGAAAAGATCACCGCGCGATGGAGCTACAGCGAGAGGCGTCAGCTCGAGTCGAGTCACTCCGGAACTCGCTCGACCCAGTCCAAAGTCGAAACAGGAACTCCCAGGAAAATGTTTCGACCGAGATCAAGAAGGGGACCTCATTGAGCATCCAAGTGGCTGACGACTCCACCGACAGGTCGGCATCGAACCAAACCCAAGCAGCTCGACCAGATTCGTCACCGGCCTCGAAAATCCTGTTTCTGGATGGCGTTCGAGGCACCGCAGTCTTGTTGGTGGTGACACAGCACACCGGATACATGCACGACATCTTCATGGGGGCCGTCGGAGTCGACGCCTTCTTCGTGCTCAGTTCGTTCCTGCTGACCATGATCTTCATGAAGAAGAGCATCAAACTTCTCGCTCAAAGTGCGTCCTACCGCAAGTGGGGGTTCGCTCTGGCCGACTACTTCTCCAAGCGGTTCTTCCGAGTCTATCCGTTGTTCGCACTGGTGGCCATCGCATTGTGGCTCATGCCGTTCGAGTACCAGCACCAGTTCTACAAGGTGGCCAAGCCGGAGGACTTTAACCTCTTCCTGACACTCACATTCCATCCGGACCACCGACACTTCCTCATGTGGACGCTGCCGCTCGAGATCTCCTACTACTTCATCATCCCCGTGTTCGTGCTAGCTGTGCTCAAGATGAAGCGATTCTGGTGGGCGGCTTTTGTGCCGCTCTACACGTGGGTCATCCACGAGGGTCTCTACACCACCCGGACCCGAGCCATTCACCAAACGCTCGGTGACCACCTGCCGACGTTCCTTGCCGGGTCCATGGCCGCCGTCGTCTTCGTGAAAGCCGACTCGTGGATCAAAGTCTCCGGTTTCAAGTTCCTCAAGCCGCACACGATCGGACTGCGAATCGTCGAAGGTGTGTTGATCGCAGCCTACCTGAGCGTGGTGTTTCGAGGCCTCTTCTTCAACTGGCTCGGGATGCCTCTCCCCAAGACCGACTACTTGATGCCGTTCACGAGCGTCAAGTTGTCGCTGCTGATCGTGATCGAGATGGTGAAGCCCTCCACCGTCTCCGAGATCTTCGAGTGGGTGGTGCTGCGCTACTTGGGCAAGATCAGCTTCTCGGTCTACCTGCTGCATGTGTTCGTCATCTACACCCCGTCCATCCAGTACCAGGAGGACTACTACGACCGCACGTTCTCGTACTTTGGTCTGGTGATTCTGCTGGCCACGGCGTCGTACCAACTGGTGGAGTATCCGTCGCAACTCCTGGCGCAGCGACTGTCACAGTATTCACGAGATTAAGTCTGGAATCCTGCCGTCACGAGAAACTCCCACAAAAAGATTAGTGAGGAGAGGTTGCCACGACAACCATTGTCTTCTCGAGGTCTGCTTCGAGTGGCCGACAGCAGCACGGATTCCGACTCTGATTCGGATGGAGTCACTGCGAGGGTCCCGTCAACGCTCCAGCCGCCGAAAGAAGGCTCTTTGGTTTAGTACGTATCAATACTCTTGCAACAAATGCTGGTTCGTTGCTTGACTGACTGTTCAGTTAGAGTTCGTAGGCTCACCTCGCCGTGTAAAACTGTGCCGCTTTGCTTCTTCCTTGCTGCTTGATCGCCGCTTTGTGCTGTTTCCAACGCTTTAACTTGCCCTGAAACTGCAATCGCCTCGGCCGAGAAGGAAAAGACGACCATGAATACCAACGCCGTCGGTGTTGGTGGAGGACCGCTTTTAGGCAAAGTCGACAAGGACCAAGACGTACTGGAAGAAGAGCGGCTCGATCTTTTCGTTACGACGGATGCTGAACGTGCGCACCGTGTAGCGGGCTGTACAAGGACAATAAACTATACGTAGGAGGAAGCTGCGGTGCCTGCTTGGGAAGTGCACAGCAGCTTCCAGCTGAACTACAACAGTGCAGCGTTTTACCTTTCGAACACGCGAAAACACCGGACAGGGCCAGCAAGAAATTACATGTACGCTGGATGAATTTCCGCGCACTTCTATCTTGGCAATCTGCAGCAATACACTCATCGCCTACGTGCCATGGAAGATCTACTACGAGAGCGTGTGTGAAAGTCGGACTCGATAACACGCACACAAAGCTTCGTTGGCCAAGGGTCCGCAAAGCAACTTCTTCTGGGCAAACTTCGCCAAATTGTTAAGACGAGCTGCTACGCAAGAACTACTCGGAGACGGGCAACTTTGGCTTCGGCACATTGACCTGAGTATCAAGTATGACCCGTCCACGAGCATCTATGGCATGGACTTCTTCGTAGTGCTCAAGCGCCCAGGCGCCTGTGTGGTCCGCCGTAAGATCCGGCAGTCGCGCGTGGGCCACCCCCACTGTCTGATCAAGGATGACGCCACTGGTTCCAGACTAAGTTGTGCTTGACGCCCCACCGCGCAACTATAGGCGGCAGTTTGCTACGGTGGAAAGTCAACCTTTGCACTGGAGGCTAATCCAACATGGAGAGTTTATACCCGACATCTTTGCTTCTTTCATCAAAGACTGACAATATCAAGAGCTCACACCTTGTTGTGATGATAAGAGAAAATTTTCATGTGTATAATCGAATCTAATGAGTTACCGTCACATTACTCCATGTCGAGTTGCTGTTACTGCCGCAGACACTCAGCATGCTGTTGGCGAACGACTCGACGCCTCTCTTCTGCAGCTCTTCCTCGCCTTCCACCAACACCATGGCCAGACCTGCATCCAAATGCCAGTCGATGTGGCAGTGGAAGATCCAGACGCCAGGGTTGTCGGCGGTGAAGCGCAGCACGAGGTAACCGGCGTCAAGGCAGCCGCCGTTGCCGTCAGAAGTGCACTCCGGGACCGTGTACACGTCGCGGGCCACCGGTCCGTCAAGTTTCAACGGCGGCAGGTTGTTGTTGCGGATGTCCTCGATCGAGGCGTGGCCACTGCCGACGACCCACGGAGTGTGCGTGTGCATGTGGAACGGGTGCTGCTCGTCCTTGATGTTGACCAGCACCGCCTCGATGTGCTTACCGTACTCGACCTTGCGGGCGTTAGTGGAGGGCGGCAGCTCCTCGGTCTTCATACCGCCGGCAATAGAGAATAGCGGGGGTCCTTGGGGTGCAAGAAGTGGTGGTAGTCGCCACCGTCGATGGCAAAGTGGCCGAGACCGTTCTCCATCTTAAACTCGAGCACCATTCGGTCGTCTGCGATCTTGGGCAGCGTCGTCTGCACCTTCGGCGTGAAGTCTATCTCATTCCAAAGGTCGAGTTGGAGGTCTGGTTGGTGGTCGGTTCGATGGTGTCGACGGGGTCGTACGAGACGATGCCGAGGCCTTCGTAGTTATATCCGACACCGGCCGTCGCAGCTGTTCCTCTTGTCCACGGGAGACCGTGCAGCCCAATCGCACGCATCCAGTAGGACTTAGGCTGGCCCAGTGTTTGTGTCGGCTCCTTGGCTTGGACGACAATGTCGTAGCGCTGTCCGCAGTTGAGTAGGATGGCGCTCATCGGCTTGGAGGGCTCCAGAGGCTCCGCATCCGCCGCTACGACTCGGAACTCGTGATCATCGATGCTGAACTTGATTGGAGACAGCGCGGCCATGTTGATCAGGCGGAAAAGGTACTTTTGCCGGCTACGAACTGGAAACGCGACAGTGGTTGGTCGTCGGTGCAGTTGGTCCAGCCGTGGGCCGCCGCGGCGCTGCAGTTGTAGCGGCCGCGGTTGTTGATGACCATGCTGTCCCACATCCGCGTCGGGTACGGCTCCTTGTGATACACTTCTCCCATTTGGATCACAAACTCCTCGTCAACGTCGTGCTCCAGCGATTGTTGTTGTTCAAGTGCCGGGGCGTGGACAACCAGCGGCCCGCGGAGGCCAAAAGCGTATTGCTTGCCGTGGTGGCTGTGCCACCAAAAGGTACCGGGCTTGTCCGGTGTGAAGCGGTAGATGGCGGTGGCGTTGGGCTCGATGTGGCACTGCGTGATGTCGGACGAGCCGTCCATTTCCTGGGTGCCGAGTTGCTTGAGACCGTGCCAGTGGAGACACGTGGGCTCGTGTAGCTCGTTGGTGACGCGCACCTCGACCTCTTGACCCATTTCGACGTCGATGAGGGCTTGGTCGGCGGGCTTGTCGTTGATGCCGAGGGTGGGGACCATGACGCCATCGAACGCCGCGTTGATGGCGGTCACCCGCCAGTCGTAAGTGACGACGTCAGCAGCACCGACTCCGGCGAAGCCCGCAAGCAGAGCCGCCTTCAGGACAGCGAACCGGTCGATGCCCATCGTAGTGAGGTAGTGGGGATGGTAGTGCAAAATGAAGAATGAAGACTTTGGACCACGTCAATGGTAGTCGCCCCCTTCAGATCATTTCGACCGAGCCGGTTGAAACCCGGGAAGGAGTGGTGCTGCGCCAATCGAGAATTCCAGCTCGCTTGAAGCCAAAATTCTGCTGTTCGAAGCTCCAGCCAACGAATGCTAAAAGTTTACGGACTTACCGATCTCGCTTGGACTCTTTCCAATCCCATTTTGCAGGAAGCCAGCATGACTTTGGCTCAGTTCAATGAGTTAACGCGACAATGAAGATGAATCCGGGGACTTTCCTATCGCATGGGCGTGTCGTGCTCAACTGAACAACCTGTCAATGCCGACGGTACAGACCGCACCTTCAGAACACCGAGAGAGTCGGAGCCTCAAAAGCTCTCCAAGATTTTCTCGCCGATTTGGAGCTTCAAGCTTGCGATGTTGACGGCGAGTATGGAGCGTTAACTGTGCAGACACAACACGACGGACAAATCCTGCCCAGGCTGCTTCGGAGAATGGAATTCTCAGGCATGCTCAAACGGGGCATTTTGAAAGTCGATGGGATTTGATGTAAAATGGGCAGACTTGGGAAACTTCAAAGGGGCATTGCACAGGAAATGTATAGAATTGCCAGAAAACCCTAAAAGGACACAGGCTTACGCATGGAAATGTAAGAGAGGTTAGCCTACGCACGCTCTGGTGGATCAGAAACTTAATGTTGTGCTATAGCTTTCTTGCTTGACTCCAATCTGTCCGCCAGCTCCATGACTTCGAAGTATTGACGCGCTTGCAGTTCTCCTTCAACAGCGTATGTGCTCAGTCGTCCTCGCTGTGGACCAGCTACTCGGTTTAGCGTACTGAAATCCCCTTCCACAGTATGAGTTCCTGGAGCAATACTTGCGAGGCCAACAGCAAATTCGGTGAGCGCTCCAAATTCACCACAAGGGTCGACTTTAGCCCACGCGTCTTCAAGCGACAGATCACCTTGATCCTTCACCTTTCTGCAAACATCACTCTTTAGCTTGTATTCGTGGATCAGGTTCTTGCGCTGGCTCCAGATCTCCTCGGTCGCCGATTCACCTAGGTGCTCTCGCAATTTTGCTGAATGAGCGATCAGCAGACGACGGAACGCTCCATCCGTACACTTCACAATGTCAATCGGTCTCGTTGGAGGCGCATCGCGGGTCTCTGCTGCAATATCGAGCTTGATATCGGCAATTCCGTCGATCATCACGGTCAGAGCTGTAGTAACAGCTTCCACCAAGCCTTGCTGACTCGTTGATTGCTGGGATTCAGTCGGTTCATCTACTTCATTGAGTTGTGGCATGTCTTCGTCCTCGTGGGAACTCGGGGTATCTTCGTCTACCATGTCCGCCAGATGCGCTAAAACTTCCAAAGCCTCTTCGCCGTCTTGATGCTTGTGGATGTTTGGTTGGTCCAGAGCCATGCCAGCGATACCCACTTCAGCTCCTTGACGACATGTATGAGCATTATGTTGTCCCGCAATCTTGTCGAATAGGTCTTTAGAGTGAAGGCAGCACCACTGCAAGTGATCAGAGACCTTTGCTGAATCGACAGTCGGCGCACCTTCGTCATTCGAATCGCTTTCAAATTTCAACGCCAGCGATAAGTGGAGTTCGTCCAGAGCAGCGTATTGTTCGCGCATAGTAACCGTCTTATACTGCAGCTTGCGAAAGCAGGCGCGGATCTTCTCGCTCAACTTGCAGACCACAAATAAGCATAACCACCATGCGTCACTCGATTTCGTGTAAGCCTTTTCGTCTTGGACAATCCCAAGACGAACGTAGTTCTTCAGCAGAAAGTGGCATGCATCGTGGATCGACTCCCAACGTGTCGGCGAGTATGTAGGACACAGACCCACCGTTAATCTCACGCTCTCATGTTTTCGAGTAAATGAGATTTCAGAACCGAGCCTGGAGCGGAAATTGACGTTGCGGTCAAGGACCCGAAGGAACTCGTTAACAACCAGGTTGAGCTGGTGACTTCCACACCAGTTGATGACTACGGATGTGTTACCAACAAGCTGAGCTGCATTTCGAAGTCTGGTTGAAAATCCCCGGTGGCGGCCTAACATGTTGGCCGCACCATCGCTCGATACACCAAGTAGATTTGGCATCAAATTTTTGCCTCCGATATCTTCTAGCAGCCCAAGTACTAGTTGAGCAAAATTGGCGCCAGTATGACCGAGTTGCCCCAGCGGAACGGCGAGCAGATGGACGTTGTGGACGCCCCCAAAGTCCAAATGAAACTCTAACATCCAGGTAGCCTTCACGTCGGTGAGTTGCTGCATCGACCAGGATCGAGAAACCCCAGGTGTTGTTGAGAAGGAACCGAATCGCTGTCAAATTCAGAGCCACCACGAAGCGGACTTGTCGGCCGATGACATTGCGGTCTGGAGATCCGAGTTTCATGTTGCCCAAAACCGTGCCAAACTCGAAAAACATCTTTTCGGTAGCGCGAAAACTCACACCTGCCCTGATACAGCGCAGCACAGTTTCGAATTGTTCGCGGTTGCTAATGAACAGAACACAAACGTCCCTCGTTGTCTCCACAAAGTCTCTCGCCATCGTCACCTCTCCGATGGTTGCATCCACTTGAACCAAACCAACTCCTCCATCATCGCTGTTGCAGAAGAAACGGCGAATGATGCTGACAATCCCGGAGGAACCTCAAAGTCGAAGGCAGGTAAAGCTGGTAGAAAATGTTCTATCATCTTTGGGAGAAAGAACTGCACACGTGCGCTTACGTCTTGAAGGGCTTGGAAGGCTTCCCATTTACGAGGATGTTGACTCTCCATATGCGCTGTGATGTGGTCTCGCCGAAACGATGTAAAGATCTGAGCTTTCGATTTCTTTTTCCGCTGCTTCTTGTTCAGAAGTGACCCAAAAGCCGAAGACTTCGATTTGTCCTCATCTTCACGCCCAAATGCAGTACAAAACTGGCAGATGGCCTCAATAACTTCAAAATCTTTGTAGCTGAAGGGGCGTATCCCCAGTTCGTTGACATACTTCGGCAACCAGTGTTGCCGTGGCGCTTTTTTCTCGATCGTGCATCGCAACACCTCGTTGACGCTACGCCGAGTGGAAGAAACACGGTTCTGCTTGGACTTGTAGGGACGTTTCCCTTTGGGGGTGAGTGGCGCGCCATCCGAGGCAGCGTAACGACTCCTTCTCGATTCTGGATGCACGGTAAAACGGATAATGAACGTTGACAATGGACAACAGGACGAATGTGGCATGCTACAGACAACAATGATTCATGTTAGTAGTTCATACTAATGGCGTTAGCTACGTTGGAAGTAGCTCATACTAATGGCGTTAGCTACGTTGGAAGTGGCTCATACTAATGGCGTTAGCTATCTGGAAGTAACAGCAATTGTAGCCTGGAGAGCTCCTTCAACAGCCTTGAATCCGAGCGGCAAAATGGGCACTCCTGGAGAGTTTCAAAAGGGTTTTTGGCTTTTTATGTGCAAAATGCCCCGATAGAGCATGCCTGGGAATTCTGAGTCTGTAGTTCATAGACCGCTACAATCTATCGCTCAGCCCAAATCCAAAACTTACGACCCCCTAAAGGGAGCATCTCGCTTCGCTCGATCAGTAGCCAAGCTACAAGACATGCTTGGCCCGGGTTTTAAGTCCGCGTGCTTCGCACACGGGCCTTAAGCCGCCGCCATCGATTTAAACTTGGTGCTGTTTGCCATCAGTTTGGAGGATGTTCAGAATTCCATTTTATGTTGCCTCGATCTCCGAGATCTCTGAAGTCGCTCCGTACATGTACTGCGTGAGGGCACATTGTTTTGTCCTCCATTACCGCCGGAATGGCATCAACACACGGCCCCAAGAGAACCGGATCTGAATGAATACACATGAAGTCAAAGTTCACGACGCTCTGCTACAGTGTGAGGTGAAACGAACGATGTAATGAACACTTGGAGAGATTTTGTCCTTCTTCGAAAACAGACTCCACAAGCAGAGCAACAATCGTTTTCCTGTTCTGATCCAGAGCTAACTACGTCGCCGACGAGTTCGCAAACGCACTGCCGCACACGCTCAACATACTGTTCGAGAACGCATCCACACCCCGTTCCTGAAGCTCTTCCTCACCTTCCACTAAGATCATCGCCAGACCGTCGTCCAGGTGCCAATCGATGTGGCAGTGCATGATCCACACGCCCGGGTTGTCGGCTGTGAACCGAAGCACCACGTATCCAAATTCAACACACGCGCCGGTGGTATCCGTCGTGCACGAAGGAACCGTGTAGACGTCGCGCAGCATGGGCCCGTCGAGTTTCAACGCCGGTAGTGAGTTGCTTCGAATGTCTTCGATCGAGGCCTTCCCGCTGCCGACGACCCACGGCGAGTGGGTGTGCAGGTGGAACGGGTGCTGTTCATTCATGTCGTTCACCAGCACTACTTCGATGTGCTTGCCGTACTCAATCTTCCGGGCGTTTGCGGTGATCGGCAGCTCCTCCGTCGTGGTGCCGTTGGCGATTGTGAATAGTGGAGGTTCGTCTGGCACGACAAAGTTGTTGTAGTCGCTGCCGTCGATAGAGAAGAACCCCTTACCGTATTGTAGGGTGAATTTAAGGACGGCGCGGTCATCTGGCGTCGTGGGCAAAGCTGTCGACACCAGTGGCGTAAAGTCGAACTCACCGACGGTTGTCGTGTTTGTCGACCTCTCGGACGTTGGCTCGGTGTCGTTGTTGGCATCGTACGAAATAATCCCCAAGCCCTCGGCATTGCTAGTCATGGCAGGAGTACCTGCCGTCCATGGCAGGCCGTACAGACCGGTGGCTCGCATCCAAAACGAATCGTTGCCACTGGATCCAATTGCTTCGACCACAATATCATACCGTTGGCCAGCGTTGATCGTAAGCGAGTTGATGAGCTCCGACGGCTGCAGCGGATCACTGTCGGCTGCAACGACTTGGAAGTCGTGGCCGTCAATACTGAAGTCGATCGGAGCCAACGCGGCCATGTTGATCAGCCGCAGCAGGTACTTCTTGCCTGCTTCGAACTGGAACCGAGCCAGAGGCTGGTCCTCGGTGCAATCGGTGAAGCCGTGGGAAGCTGCAACCGTGCAGTTGTAGCGACCGCGGTTGTTGATGATCATGCTGTCCCACATCGGAGCCCCGACAGGACTGTCATGATACAAGTCGGCGAGCTGAACGACGAACTCCTCAGCGATGTCTTGTTCCCATGGCTGACGGTCACTTTCATTAGAGTGGACGATCAACGGACCGCGAAGACCGAACGCGTACTGCGTGCCGTGGTGACTGTGCCACCAGAACGTGCCAGCTTTATCCGGCGTAAAGCGATAGACGGCGGTGCCGTTGGGGTCGATGTGGCACTGCGTGATGCCAGACGTTCCATCCATCTCTTGCGTGCCGAGTTGCTTGAGACCGTGCCAGTGAAGACACGTCGGGACGTCTAGCTCGTTGGTGACGCGAACCTCCACGTCTTGGCCCAGCGTGACGTCGATGATCGCTTGGTCGGCGGGCTTGTCGTTGATCCCGTAAGTTGATAGCGAGATGCCGTCGAAAGCTGCCGAGATCGACGTCACTCGCCAGTCGTAGGAAACGACGTCGGCAGAGCTCTGACCCGAGAAAACAGCGAGCAGCGAAGTTGCGACGGAGAAGCGGCTAAAGCGCATGGATGCAGTGGCGTGTGGGATACCCTCTTGCAGGTGGTGTGGCCGACGTTGGCGTTGGAAAGCGGAATGCAAAATGAGAAGAAGGCAACCAGGATCGAGTTGCCATGAGCTCATGTGACGAACAGAGGCACTGGGCCATCACGAGGATCTCAAATTACAAACAAGGTCAAGATTGTGGGGCATTATCGCAACGTTTGTAGCGTAGCAGATCGATAGCAAGGCACTTTGACTGTTTTCCAGTTACGTCACCAAAGATAAGAGGCATGTGTTTTCAAGTGCCCCCAAGATGTATGCTTGGACAGCCACAAAACAGCTTGGGTGTAAGTTGTATTATGTAGGGAATTGCCAAGTTGGACAGTGTCCACTGCAACGTCACTCTCGTCTCTGTTGATTTGTTAAGCGGAGCAATTTTACGTTCCTAGGCATCGAAAGCCAATCTTCCCAACTACACTAACAGAGCTCATTGCACGGCAATTGCAGTGTGCAACGGATAGCTCAAGAAAGCACATCGCTGACGGCGAGTTAGTCTTTATGGAGCATTCCCAATGCGATCCCACCACATGCTGAGGAACCTGTTCTCTGCAGCTTACAGTCCCTTGATTCAACGGAGACACAACAAGACAGACGGCGTTGCGGTGAACACCATGACCGTCGGAATTGCTTCAACAAAATGAAAGAGTCCCAACCTGAAGAAAATACAGCAAACACGTTGTAGCGTTCATAAACATATTGCCGCACACACCCAGCATACTGTTCGAGAACGCATCAACACGTCTTTCCTGAAGCTCGTCTTCGCCCTCATCGCTAGATCGATGTCCATGTGCCAGTCGATGTGGCAGTGCATGATCCACACGCCCGCATTGTCAACCGAAAACGAAGTACCAGGAACTCTGGCACAAGTTCCTGTGGTGTCCGTAGCGCATGGCGCCACCGTAGACGTCCCGTACCATAGCCCCAATAAATTTCAACGCCGGCTTCAAATGTCTTCAATCGAGGCCTGACCACTCCCGACGACCCACGGTGCGTGCGAGTGCAAGTGGAACGGGTGCAAAACGTGGACGTCATTTACCAGTACCACGATGTGCTTGCCGTACTCGATCTTCCGAGCGTTCGTGGAGACTGGTAGCTGCCACCATCTTTGTCCCACTAGTGACTGAAAAGCAGGGGCTCACCTGGAACGACGAAAGCGTTGAAGTCGCTGCCGTCGATGGAGAAGTATCGGTGAGGTTCTTGTCCAAATCTTGGCGTGAACTCGAGAACAGCACGGTCCAATGGCATCGAAGGCAAAACAGTCGGCGCGAGAGGCGTGAAGTCGAACTCGCCCACGGTGGTCTCATTCGTCGCTTCTCGGACGTTGGTTCAGTATCATCGGCGTTCCCATACGACACAATCGCCAAGCCTTCGAAGTTGAAACCTGCACCAACCATGTCGGCGGTAGCTCCCAGCCACGGGAGACCGTACAGACCGATAGATCGCAGCCAAAATGAAGCAGGCTAACTGTACTGCTGGCTGTAAGCAGCTTTGACGATGAAGTCGTACCGTTGGCCAGCGTTGATCGTAAGCGAGTTGATGAGCTCCGGCGGCTGCAGCGGATCACTGTCGGCTGCAACGACTTGGAAGTCGTGGCCATCGATGAACTGAGCGCAGAGTGCCCACAATTCTTTGCTGAGCTGTTCATGGCAAGCCGTCGGGACATTGCTGCCTTCAGGCAGTCATGGCCGGATGAGGATAGACAGCACGATCAACAATAAGTCTTGCATACCTTCTAGGCGGCAGACTAGAAGAAGGGTTAGGATTCTCACCACTGAAGTAATTCAATATACCTCATCATCATCATCGTGGCCATCGATGCTAAAGTCGATCGGAGACAGCGCCGCCATGCTAGTCAGCCGCAGCAGATACTTCTTGCCTGCTTCGAACTGAAACCGAGCCAGAGGTTGGTCCTCGGTGCAATCGGTGAAGCCGTGGGAAGCCGCAGCCGTGACCGCGGTTGTTGATGTTCATGCTGTCCCAAATCGAAGCGCCTTGAGGCTTGCGGTGATACAATTTGGCGAGTTGAAGGACGATTTCTCCATCAATGTTTTCTTCCGGTCGCTTTTGGGGGCGTGGACGATCAACGGACCGCGAAGACCGAACGCGTACTGCGTGCTGTGGTGACTGTGCCACCAGAACGTACCGCGTTTGTCCGGTGTGAAGTGATAGACGGCGGTGCCATTGGGGTCGATGTGTGCTACAATCAGAGACACAACTAACAGCGTGGTGGATTTGATGAGGAAGTAACGTCACCACAGGATCAACGACATGTGTCAGAAGTTTTGTAGTGCTGCACGTTGCACTTCGCTACTGGTAAACTCAAGCGGCGATGGCTGGCATCGCCTTGGAAATGTGCATTTTCTTGGCAGGTTTGGGATGGATCCAGCGGGAGCTGAAGACCAGGTCTCCGATGGATTCGTCGTCGAAAAACGTGTCTTCATCTGCAGTTCCAACCGGTTTTAACGCTCGACAATCCAACTTGTAGAATCTCCCGTCTCCAATGGCGCGTCCTAACGCCGAAGACTGCTGCATTCCTGACTGCGGCTCCATTGCTACTAGTATTCGTGTCACTCCTCGGAAACTCTTGTGCATCACTCCGTCTGCTTGATATTTTAGTCAAAACGATAGACCCAAAGGTGGAGCAACACGCTCAGTCCGCCGCTGTAGTTGCTCCAATACCCTCGACGTACCGAGCACTGCGGAATTGATAGCTCTGGTGCGACAACATCGGTGTTGAAGCAGCAGCCTGTCAGCTCAGTGAGATGGCGAGGCCACGTGAACATATTGCAGACACCAGTCGCCACCACACCTCCTCCAACGACCATTTTCACGTCGTCTAAAGCTTGAGTTAACGGATTAAACCGTGTTCCTCCAAGTAGCACGACGTGCTTCACCCGATAGCATATAGTTGGTTCTACCGCTTGTAAATCTCGCTTCAAATGCGCTAAAAGCCGGGAATCCGTCATCCTTCTCCCTTGAGCTACGGAGAACGGCGACCGCACCATCCCACCACTGGGAATCCGTCAGCGTCCAGCTCCATAGCAAATGTCTTCCTAGAAAGCCCAGCGCGATGGAACAGCTCCGCCACCACCGTCTGCAGCACCATCGCGCTGAATTGTATCCTTTGGCAGGCGTCGCTGCCCGAGTTGTCGACTCCAGTCGGTGAATCGAAGCTTTGGAAACTGTCGTGAGGTTTCTGGTAGTGGAAACGTACGAGCCACTTGGTTCGACGCGGTTTGAAGCAAACCGTCAGTTGATGCGTCACCGCCGCAATGCGAAGACGAATGTGGTAGATTCCTGGTTGCGTAAGATGCACGAACGCCTTGAAATGGCCAGACTCTCGGACTACCGGCCAGCAGACACTACCCACCCACGAATTGTCCGAGTCGCTTTCAACTTCATGGGCTATGGCTTGAACGTATAGTGCGTTGTCTGGTAGGTTTGCTGCTGCGATGTTGTCCACTACACCTGAGGATACGTAAGTAGTTCGCTGTCCTGAAGGTTCGTCACGTGGATGTTTAGCGACGGGAGCGAGTGGACGATGCTACAGTCGTTGTTGGCGTCTCTAGGACGGACTGCAGCGCACCACTCGGTCGGTCGACAGGGAGCAGAGTGTCTTGTTTTGTGTCTCCAAAGAGACCATCGGTGTCGGCCATCCGGAGCGCTACGTCGACTTGAGGCCTTGTTCCCCATCGTCTGCAATTGAGGAGTGACTTGAGTTCATCGTTTCCAATGTCCCTTCGTTCGATCTGGACTTGCCACCCAGCACCTTCAGTCCGTGCGCATGGTAACACCCGTAGCGGGCGCCAGAGCCAGACAAGCAGCTCTGACGTTTGAATCCACCACAAAGAGTGACTGCAACTTCAGACTTTCTACGTAGCTTCAGTTTGTGTACGCTTTGTGTACAGCATTTTGCTGCTTGTTCTTCGCCATGTGGAGTGCGTCGGGGGCCCTCTATGTGCTCTTCATCCTCGTCGTGTTCGTCTCTGTGGGTATCGGGGCGTTGGTGGCTCTGTTTGGGCCTGGTATCGACCCCGTCAACAGTCGTCGGGGGCCCCGCACATTACGTCGCACCAGGAATTCCTGTTGACACATCTACGTGACGGGGTCGAGGATACGGGTCTGATGGAGCGGCCCCGGCCCAACGGCCAAGTCGTGCACTTATTCTACCGCTTCTGGCAGCCCAAACACCTGCAGTCTGCAGCGGATACGAAGGCCGTGGTGGTGGTTCTGCATGGCGTCAACTCGCACAGTGCCCGCAACAATACGTTCATGGTGGAGGTCTTGCAACACGGTTTCTTAGTGGCGGGTTTGGATCACGAAGGTATGGGCCGCAGTGACGGACGACACGGCTACTTCTCCAGTATCGACATGTTGGTGGACGACGCCATTGCGTTCATACAGCTGGTCAAGGACAAGTACAAGGACAAGAAGGTGTTTCTGCTTGGAGCGTACGTAGCTGTTGCTTGGCAGTTGAGGACACGAACTTACGTGGGTTTTGGAGCAGGTCTCTGGGTGGCTTAATGATCCTCCATGCGCTGAGCAAAGGAGGCCCCAAGCTCGTGGATGGGGCGGTGATTCTCTGTCCTGCTACGGAGATCCACAAGGCGTCACGTCCGTCTCCCGTGATGGAGTTTATCGGCCGCTTGTTGCAGGCGTACATGCCTAAACTCCCGTTGGTGAAGGCGAACAGCGGCAAGAACAGCTCACCGGAGGTAGCGGCAGTGGTTGACGCCGAGAAGTACGCAGACCCGCTCTACTACCCAGGCAAGATGCGTGTTGGCACGGGCTTGGCACTGCTGGAAGGGATCACCACCGTCCAGGACAAGCTGTCGACGATTGAAACGCCGTACTTGCTGCAGCACGGCACAGCAGACCAAGCCTGCAACGTCACTGGGTCGGCAGCGCTGCACCTCAAGACTCGCAGCGTTGACAAAACCTTCAAGACGTACGAAGGCGGCCACCACGACTTAGCCAGCGAGCCTCCACGTATCCGCAACGCCGTCGTGCGGGACTTTGTGGCGTGGCTGGAAGAGCATTCCACGTGATCAACGAAACACACGTAAGCTCACGAAACGTGACTTCATAAAGACGTAATTCTGCTAGGTGGTTTTGCTGCTTCGTTTTGGTTGACTCACGACACGAAGAAGAGGAAATAAGGAAGCTGGTTGTGCGAAGCAGCTGCTGCTTGACAGCGCACTTACTTGCCGTCGATCTTGCCGTCCATGGCGTCCACCAGCACGATCCGCTTGGCCGCGTACTTGTGCAGGAACTTGCGTCCGAACGGGATGAAGGACGCGCTGTACCAGATCATGCTGCCGAACTGCACGAGCAGCAGCAGCAGCACAATGAACCAGTGCCTAGGCCACAAAAAGGCGACCACAACCGTCAGGGCCAGCGCCCCCATCCAGGCGCGACCCGAGACGCTGCGCTTGCGGGAGAGCATGCGCTTCTGCAGGCGACTCTGGCCCATGATGAAGATGAGGCTGGAGAAGGTCGCAATGTTGCTGAGCGAGTAGAAGAGTGCGTAAAAACGGACGTGGTGGACGCCCGTGAAGAGGATGACAGTGGCGGCGAAGGCGAAGAGGCCGCCAAGAATGTAGCAGCCTACAGCGCCCATCATGCGCTGGTTGAGCGTCAATTCGTCGTCGTCATCCCCAATGTCTTGCAGTAGCCCCTCCTCCTCATCTGAGTCGGAGTCGGAGCTGTCTTTGCGCTTGTGCTTCTTTTGTCCTTCTTGTCCTCCTTGATGTCGATGTGGAAGGCCTCCTTGGCGGAGTCCAGCACACTCTTCTCATGCTTAGGGGACTCCTTCAGGTGCAGCTTCTCCTTGGCCTGGTCCAGCAGACTGGGACTCTCTTCCTCCTTTTGCTTGGGGTTGAGACTCTGCTTGGTCTGGCGCGTGACCTCCTTGATGCTCTCCTGTGTCTTCTTGGAGGCGCGCTCGATGCTCTCCTGCGTCTTGTTGGCCATCTCCTCGAGCCTTTCGCCGGCCTTCTTGGATTGCTCCTTTAGCTGGTCCATCATGGTGCTTGCACGCGACTAGACAGCGATCTTCCTGCGGGCTGCTTGGCAAATTGGAGAATGCATGCCCAAAAAATCAGTTTCGGTGGCTACACTGAACCATGATTCATAGCCTCCACAACTTTGACCTTCTGGCCAACCATGCCGATCGGCAGGAAGAGAGAGAGTCCCACATGGCAAAGAACTATAATATGTTTTGTGGCTTATAGGACTGGATGGCACAAAAGTTTTTGCTGTCGAGCTCGATTCCGTCGTCGACGCTCGGCAGGTGTTGTGAACGTGGAAACGTAGTCAAAATAGTCGAAATGGTTCATAGTTTTCGTACGTGTGTTGGGTCATTGCACGTAGTTGAAAGTGGTGGGCGTGGAGGAAACGATAGTTGCTCAACTGTTGGTGAGGCGGGACCCGTCTGGACAGCGAGCCAGGATGCCGCGCACCAACTGCAGCGCAAAGTTGAGGAGCTGCGACCAACTGGCCGCCTCGCTCTCGCTCTTGGAGCGCATGACGATCATGTTGCCGCCGCGGAACTCCATGCGGAAGCCTCCGTGGCCCATCATCTCCACCTTGGTCACCGTTCGCAGGTCGAGTTCTCCACGTGGACTTCTCCAGTAGCTACGTTTGTACATTCGGAGGACAAGCGACTGGAAGTCGAGTACGCACCAGCGTTTGCTCCAACTGCGACGTAGTAGAGCAATCGACTCGCGAAGCATAAACAGGTTGCCGCAGTACGGCGGCAAGTCCCGCAGCGCCACGGGCGGAGGAGGGATCGGCGGCAGCTCTAAGTTGTCCGGCAGACGGAAGGTCTCAAAGACTGTCGGCTCGGAATCATCCTCACTTGTAGCTTGGTTCAGCGCCCGGAAGAAGACACGTTGGAAGTGATACTTCTCCACGCGGATGACCTCAATAGCCGACTCCATCGAGACCATCTCGTTCTGCAGTTCGGCCAGGTCGTCGTCGTCCAGCTCGAGACTCTTCACCTTGAGTCGGTCCTCCCTCTCCATCTCCAGCAGATCGTCCTCACTCACAGGGTTGCCGTCGTCGTCCAGCAGCGTGAATCGGCCAGAGTTGGAGCGGTGCAGCTCGCTGCGCATTCGACTGCTCGGCACTTTGCTCTGCGACCCGAACGGATACACCGTCGGTCTATCAAACAGGCTCACGTCGTCAAGACTCTCGCGCTCATGCCAGAACTCGTCCAGGCCGACGTTGCTGCGGAACATTTGCACCGTGTTGGCCGTGTCGCTCACGTCGTAGTAGCCGTGCTCCTCGAAAAACACGAGCCCGTCAGGTGTGCGTCCTTCATAAATGTCGAGCAGGTGGCGGTCGAACGGCGAGGACATTTCGCCGACGCTCGAGTGGCGGTTCATTGTCGAGAGCTATTCGCAGCGTGTATGCGATGGGGACTGGGACGGTGGTGGCGCGCGATTTAGATGGAGCTGCAGATGTCCTTGACTTGGATGGCTTTGACTGTGCGGGAGCAGAATAACTTTGAACTTGGCACCTGTCGATGCACTGTGCAGGCTTGGGACAAGCTCGGAAAACATGCGTGCGGGCTAATTCCACCCCACGGGGCTCGGGTTGAGCAGCTTCCTAAGATTTTGCTGCCCATGACAAGTTTGTCGACGGCGCTAATGCTTGTCGCTTGCCTGCTGATAAAAAGTTGGCTAGTCGTAGGAGAAAAGTATATCGTTTTTGCTTTCCCTTGATACGAAACGTTGCATATTGAAGCTGCAGATTATAAAGTTATTGGATCAAGACGTCTTTTAGCTGGAGACGTAGCCTGCAAACTTGGAGCAGCCCTTGCGGAGGATGGCTCGGCCGTATGGGATGAAGCTGGCTCCGTACCACAACATGGCTGCGTACTGGACAATCACCAGCAGTAGCACCAGTGGGCCAGCCTTGGGGAAGCCGAACGCGATGATGAGAGTCAGCGTCATAGCTCCCATCCAAATGCAGCAGGCTACACGCCGCACGGGCATGCACATGACTTTGAGCTGGCGCATGGGCCCCACCAGGAACAGCGAGCTGCCAATGCTGCAGAGATTCCCCACTGTATAGAAGAAGGCGAACTGCTTGAGGTGTTTGGGGCCGCCCCACATCATGAGCGTTGATAGGAAGCCGCAGAGGGCGCCGAAGCAGTAGCAGCCAATGGCTCCGTAGAGTCTCTGGCGCTTGGTGAGTCCGCACTCCTGGCCTAGTTCACTTAGTAGTCCTTCCTTCTCCTGATTGGCACTTATTGGGGACTTGCCGCCTTCGAGATCGCTCTCCACCGTCGCGTCGGAGCTGGCGAGCGAGTTGGTGGACGAAGACTTGACGACTGTGGGGATTTTGACGTTCAGAGCACTCGCCTTGGCCTGCAACGCCGCCGAGCCCTTCTGCGTGGCATCCATGGCCAACGCAGAACCCTTCTGCGCCGCGTCCTTGGCCTTGTCAGCCAGAGCCGCCGCCTGCGTGCCCGCCGCCTTGAGCTGTTCCAGCATACTTGACGATTGGACACATCGACTTGAAGTTTGTATATGTCCGTTATAAAAATAATACAGCCAATCACAATCCATCACTTTTATTTATAGACTAGAAGAAGCATTAGCCAAGATACGTTGCCAGGATGTCGGACTCGGACGAGTTTGAGTACGAATATGACAGCGACGAGCAGTTCGAAAGCGACCAGGAGGCCGCCGGAGAGGACGACGAGGCTGCGCAGCAACGTAGCGCCGCCCGCAATGCGCAGATCGAGCTGGAGAACACGTTCTACGAGGCCGAAGACTTTCGCCAGCGAGGGAACTGACCCAGGCGCTTACGTACTTCCAGAAGGTGGTGGCGCTGGAGAAGGAGAACACACCGGTGGAGCAGCGCAAGTGGAGCTTCCAGGCGCTGGAGCACGTGGTCAAGATCTGCGTCAGTCGCCGCCAATGGGAGCAGATGCTGAGTCAGTACGAGGAGATGCTGCACCACCTCGCTTTTGTGACTAGAAATGAGAGCACAGACTCCATTTCTAGCATTCTAGATGTGGTTTCCAATGCTACAGGCCAAGAGGAAGACAAAGACAGCGCCAAGTACACGAGCAAGATGTACGAGTTGACATTGGAGAGACTCAAAGACGTCAACAACGACCGTCTGTGGTTCAGCATGAACGTTAAGCTTGCCAAGCTGTATCTGGACCTGCAGGAGTTTGATCAACTCAAGAAGTTGCTGGACCAGTTGTACAGCTACTGCGAGGCGCCCGATGGCGTGCAGGATCACTCCAAGGCCACATCACTGCTGGACATCTACGCGTTGGAGATCCAGGTAAGAACAAATGCACGTTTTGATGTTGATTAGAGAGTAATTGTTGGTGTTGATTCAGCTGTGCGGAGCGACCAAGAACAGTGCCAAAATGAGGACGATCTACCCAAAGACGCTGGACCTGGACGCTGCAGTGGCCGACCCGCGAATCATGGGGTACGGCTGTCTTAAAGAAAAGATAGAGGTTATGCTTGTTAACTGTTGGATGCTAGGGTTATTCGTGAAGAAGGAGGTAAGATGTATCTAGAGGAGAAGGAGTGGATGTTGGCGTACAACGAGTTCTTCGAGAGCTTCCGCAACTACCAGGAAGCCGGCAACGCACGTGCTACGCAGTGTCTTAAGTACGTAGTGCTGGCCAACATGCTGGCCAGCTCGGACATTAACCCGTTCGACTCGCGGGAGGCCAAAGTCTACCAGGACGTGGAGGAGATAGGTGCGATGCTGTTGCTGCGTGGCGCTTACGAAGCCAACGACATTGTGCAGTTCGAAAAGATCCTAAAGAACCCCAAGTACAAGCTGCTGAGCGACCCCATCATGAAGAAGTATCTGAATCCTCTACTGCACAACATTCGCTGCCAAGTCATGAAGAAGATTGTGCGTCCGTACCAGTCAATCCGCATCGAGAATCTCTCGAAGATCATGAATGTGACTGCGAAGGACGTGGAGGAGATTGCCGTAGCGCTAATCCAGAATCGCGAGCTAGAAGCCAAGATCGACCAGAGCAAGGGGCTGCTGGTGCTGCAGACTCGGCAGAAGTACGTATCTGTTGTCCCATTTAACGTTGCTTTACTTATTGTGGCCTTTTACGTCAGAACTCGCGACGCTAGCAAGATGTACGACGCTTTGGACCGGTGGACTTCGTCGCTCGGTCGCATCCATACAGCAATCTCGACGCGGGTGGTGGTACATCCGTGAGTTGGCTTGTCCTTCTCTCATAAGTGTTTGCTGCTAATCGGTACGTCCCATTGATTCCACTTTCACCGAAGCGAAAGCCGAAATAAAGCTCTATCTATTGCTTTATGAAGAGTATGGCATCTCTCTTAGGCGAGGTGGCATGCAGCATTGTGCTCCTCGATGAATGTTGTGGCTTGCTCGGGTGTCGCTACTTGGAGCAAACCTTGAGATGCCAACTCAAGCAGAGGAGCAGCGTTCGACACTAAGAGCGTCTCGCAGTTGTGGGATTCAATCCGGTTGTCCGAAGGAAGAGCCTTCGCGCGGAACTCCGCCGGCGAGAGTACGTTAAACGTCATGTCCCCCAGCGCCGCCTTCGTCGATTCAACCGAGTAGTCCGTGACGATCTCGACGTTCTTAACGCCCACAGTCTTAACAAGCTCGTCAATCAGGCTACGGTTCTTAAACTTAACGTCTGCTGGAGCGTCGACAAGCACCCTGCCATTGGTGATGTTCGATTGCCATGCAGCCCGCTCAGACTCCGTTCCTAGTAGTGCATCGAAGTCTACGAGCACGGATAGTACGGGAACTGCAAGTGGCGTGGCGAAGAAGCGGACGTCCGGGTTGGCAATCACGTGGCGGCTCTGAATGAGCTTGAGGTCGCAGTCCTTGCCTCCCAGTTTGAGCGTGATCTTGAGCACGTCTTGGATCGTACTGATGACGTTCTCCAGCACTCGCTTGAAGTCCTCCGGGTAGCGATACAGCCACGCCAGCAGCAGCGCAGCGAACAGATCGCCCGTGCCCGTGTAGTAGCTGTCGATTAGCGGGAAGCGCACCTCGTACTGCTCGCAGATCGGCTCCCGTCCTTCACCACCACCCACCACCTTGCTGCCAATCACCACCAGCTCCTTGGGCGGTTCTTGTCCCTCCTTCGTTGCCTCCACGAAGCTGCTCACCACCACAACTTTAGGCCCCAACGTATGCAGCTTCTTGCAGGCCTGCATGGCGTCCTGCACCGTTTGTAGCGTCATCTCCGCCAGCAGCTCGCACTCGTACTGGTTGGGCGTCAGTACGTCGCAAATTGGCAACACTTTGGACCGGTACAGCTCCACCAGCTCTAGAGGGACATAGAGTTTGCCCAGGTCTCCCATGACGGGGTCACATACGTATACAAGACGCTCCGGGTAACTCTGGGCCGCCCGCAGTCGCTCGTAGACGCGCACAATGGCGTCCAGCAGCGACACCGAGCCGATGTAGCCCGTTAGTAGGTGCGTGTGGGCGTTCGTCAGCAAATTGTTCATCTCCATGCCGTCCAGAAGCTCGTGCAGCTCGTCCCCCGTCAGTCGCCGGCCCGTGAATTTGGCATACCCCGTGTGGTTGGAGAACTGGACGCTGTTGATCGGGTCCACGTCCATGCCCAGCAGTTGCAGGGGAAACACGGCGCTCTTGTTGCCCACGTAGCCCTGCACCACGTGCGACTGGATGCTCAGCACGCGGCCGCCAGAGTCCTCGGCCTGATCTGCCATGGTGGTGGCGGTCTTATTTATCGAGTGTGTGACGTCTCTCAGTTTAGCTAAACCGTTACATTTTATGTATCATTGATTTGCAAGTCGCATCGCATTTCCACAAGCAAGCTCGTCGCCAAAGCTTGACACTCACGTTGCGATTGGAAAGGCTGCTGGCGACCAAGAAGACGTCGAGTTGAGCCACCGATCAACGTGGTGGCTTAGTGGTAGTGGATCATGACAATACATGTCCACCAAACTGATCTCGGCCAAATGGCCTTGGGGATGGTCGCGGTGGCCAGCATTGAGCTCTCTGCTCGACCGGTCTGGTCGCGTTTGCTGGTGGTGTCTCCATCTGAGAGCACGCCACCGCATGTGCTCGCTTCAATAATCAATCGACACGACAATCCCCTCGCGAACGAAATGTTCTCAGTGGTCGCTGCAGAGGCTGCGGGCATCCGGCAGCTGGGCCTCCTGTCGCCGCAGATGGCACCGCACGTGCTCGGCTTTTCCGAGCCAACGCTGCTACGGAAATTAGTGCTGCAGTTCCTTGACGTCACTGCGATCAACTGTACAGCACTACTCGCCGTCGCTGCATTGAATCGGCAGCAATTTGTCGTGATCTTCGTCCACGATGCCCAGCGCATTACACCCGCGCGACGCCTTCCACATATCCGGCCTTTTATCCACAACGGGCAGGCCGCGCTTCAAAGTCTCACATGCTGGCGCAGTCCAGCTGGGCCGGACGTTTCTTCTTGGCAGAGTATGTGTGGCCGACGCTGGAGATTGAGGCGCCATCGGGCCGCACACACCCGGATGCATCTGGTTCTGAGGCAGTGCGGCTTGCGTGAGAGGCGTCTTGCACGGACGGCAAGCAGTCCTCGTCTTTTCCGCCGCTAGCGCTAGCCGCGGCAGCGCCACTTTCCAAACAGGTACTGGGGACGGACTGGAGCATGGGCTCAGCTCGGAGACTGCTGCTGGTCGCGGCGTTAGCGTTCGTCGTCTCGATCGATGCGCGCTCGAGCGGCAACTCCATTCTGACGCTGGCCCCGGCTTCGGACGGTCTCATCACCGGCCGGGGCGACGAAACCACGTCGCCGTCGTCGCCGTCGTCGCCGTCGTCCTCGACGGTGATCGGCAGCGCCGCGTCCGATACCACCAGCTCTGCGACGACGGCCCCATCGACAGAGACCACCGCACCAATCACATCAAACTCTGCAGCAACCAGCACCAGTGACAGCCAAAACGCAGCGACGGATCCGCCGTCCAGCACGACGGCCACGGTCAGTCCGAGCACGCCGGCGACGCAAGCTCAAACGGCAGCCACGTCGGCGTCAAAGTCGACGTCGTCTGCCGACCCTCTCAGCAGCAGCAGCAACACTCTCCAGTCTGGCGGGTCGGGTTTTAACGTGACCACCGGACTGCCGATCATCTTTGGAGCCCTCGCGTGTGTCGGTGCGATCGTCATTGCCGTGACGTACAAGAAGAAGCACGATGCGGACAATACAGAGAACGAGCAGCCCCAGGTTCCGTCTGCGAATACACCGGCGGCTCTAACATCACGCCGGACAACCGAGCGCTGGACCCTGTCCCGGAAGAAACGCCACATTCGCTCCCCAAGACGTCGTCGTTCAACTCGCAGGCGTCTGCAGCGATCGCTGACTTCACGGGCACCAACTCGTCCGTCAGTTTGTCGTCCCCGTTCGGAAGCTCCCGCTGCAAAGCGCGCGTCAGCTCACCCGTGTCAAACAACGGGTTCTCGTCTAGCGAGGTTAACATGGAATTTCAGACCTCCCGCCGACACAGCGAAGGAAGCAACGTGGTGCTCACCATTGAGGAGGTTGCGGCAACTGGAGCATCTCATGCTGCCCCGCAAGTGCAGCTGTAACAGGATGGTCTCGACAGTTTGTTATGTCCTAGAAGGAGAAACTAGTTTTGTCGCCATTAGCAAGTAATGGAAAAGCTTTCTCATGATTTTTCTGGGCCGAGTTCACAGCTTCAATCTCTTGGAAAGTCCACCATCTATGGTGGAAAGTTTGATCAAGAACGACCTTGTCGTCGGCGCCAGCTTTGTCGATCCTCATCTCCTCAGCCGTTCGGTCGTTCGCTTTGGAAATGAAAACCCACTGGACGACGTTCGTGTCCAGCAATTTCATTTGACCGCAGTGATCGGTTGTGGATGACGATGCTTAGCTTCGCGGGTGTGAAGGTGCTTTCCAGCTTGATGAGTGCTTACTACAGCGTTGTAGTTTCCGTCAAACCGTTTGTGTTTGTCCCTGTTGGCTGCAGTAGTTGCTCGCTGCTTTCGTGGGGTCTCGCTTTGCATGGACTAGTGGTGCAAACGCAATACCAGGCGAAAATGACGTGCAAGCAGTGTGAAGCGATACGTCAAGCGGTGCTAGCGAATGTAATGCTACGTGTCCAAGTAGCTGCTACGCCGGTCGCTCTGGTGGAGATCCGCATTGTCGCGATGTAACTCGTACGATAAGTGTCGTCGTAATAAGCACAACAACATGATGTTGATTCCTTCTCGCCTACCTCCCAGCCTTCCTCAATCTACTAACTCTGTTGACTCAATGCCCTATTGATCCATCCCTGTGGCCTGCTCGGACAATGTTGCGGATACTAAAGTTGTCGAAGAAGGGTGTCTTCAAAGCCTCCTTGGCCGACACGCGCTTCTCGGGGTCCAGCACCAGCATCAGCTGCAGCAGCTCTAGCAGTCCGCTCATGGCGTCGTCGGGAGCGATCAACTCGGCCAGCGAGCTCATCTTCCGGACGTGGTCGATGCTCTCCTCGCTTGAGGCCCCCGCCGGCCAGTTCAACCGCCCGCGTCGGAAAAACTTGGACGACTGTTTGGAAGCTTCCGCCACCATGCGCGGCGGCAGTGGGCCGATGCAGCGCTCGATCAGCGCCAAGTGCTCCAAGTTCTCGTGAGTCGCGAACAGCAGCTCGCCTAAATACAGCTCCGCGATGATGCAGCCGGCTGACCAAATGTCCGACGGGTAGCTCCAGCCAAGGCCAAGGATCACTTCCGGTGATCGGTACTGCCTCGTGTTGATAATGGAGCTCTTGGACTCGTCCTCATACGTGGCACCGCCAAAATCGATGAGCTTGACCGCGTTGTTTGCTGGCGGCCGCAGCTGCATCCTGCCGTTGTCTGCGTCCGACATGGCGCGCTCGCGTTTCTTCCACTGTCTACCGTTAGACCACTTTTCTCGGCCAGAGCCGTCGGGCGAGCCGTACGAAGACGTCGACGACGGGGATGACGAATCGCATGAGAGCCGCTCCTCGTCGTCGTCGACTAGCAAAATGTTTTCCGGCTTGAGGTCCGTGTGGATAAGGCGGATGCTGTGGATGTACTCTAGCGACGTGAGAAGCTGCCACGCGTAGGCACGGATGCAGTGCAGCGGGAAAGGTTTGTACTCGTGGTTCTTGAGGTAGTCGTACAGGGAGCAGCCCAGTCGCTCGAAGACCATGCAGACGTGGCCCTTGTACTCGAACCACTTGTACATGCGGACACAAAGTCCGTCATTGTTGCGGTCCTTGTCGTTCACGTCCTGCAGGATGGCGGCTTCGATCTTCGCCGATTCAGTGTACTTGTCCACCTTTCGTACTACTTTAATAGCCACCACTTCGTTGCGCTGTTTGTCCAGACACTCGAGCACGCGGCCGAAGGTGCCCAGACCTGCTTCTCTTAGGATCTTGTAGCGGTTGAGAAGGTAGTCGCCAGGTTTGCCGGCGTAGCTTCCGACCGTGTCGTCGTGGGCGGCACTGTCTTCGCTGCCGTCTTTCTGGGCTGGCGGTGGTGGCGGCGGCTCCCTGTGGTCGTGGTAAGACTCCCTTCGGCGCGAGTGGCGCTGCTTCTTGTGGTGGCGGCCGTTGTGTTCAGGTTCGGGGCTACCGCGTCGGCTGTGGGTCCTGGAGCTGCGTGTCTTGCGGCTGCTGTAGCGGTGGCGGTGGGACCCCGTGCGGGAGCGCGTGCCCGAGTGGCGTCGCTTCCTGGAGCCCGAGCGGGACCGGGAGCGAGACCTGGGTCGGCGCGAGCGACTGTCGTGGTGGGATCTGGAGCGAGGTTTCTCCTGGCGCCGGCGGCGGCGATCGGTGCTGGGAGGCGCCGGCGGAGGACGAGCATGACGCCGACGCAGCTGGTAACGCAGGCGCGAGGACACGGGGCTGAAGCTGCGGCTGCGGCGGCGCCGATCGTCCCGCCGCCGCTCCATGGTCTCGATGCCAGTGAATCTGGAAGGGGGTGTCTGTCTAGCCTCGGGAATGAAAAGGCTCTTCTTTGCAATTGTATCCATATTGAAAAGATTGCACGTCGCACTTAGTTTCAGTAAAGGAATTGATATCATATCGATACAATTGCAATCGTAAAAAGAGGACTGTGGCGGTTGTATCGGAAATTCTGCCAGTACAAGATGACGACTGTGGGGAAGAACCTGCCAGGCAGTCGCAACGAGGAGTTCTTCGGCTGGGAGGCGGCGGGCGCCGCCGCGAGCGACACGGGCGGCGCCTTCGAGGTGGAGCAGATGATCCAGTGCCAGATCCGCGCGGACCCGACGGCGCTGGCCCAGATCTACGACGTGCCGGACGACCAGGACACGTACCTGTGGCAATACGAGCAGTTGCGGCAGGTCATGAAGGAGCTGAACGTGCTGGTGGCGCGGCTGGACGGTGCATGCACACGCGAGCTGCCCCGTGATGAAGGCCACGGACGACTGGGTGTTCCTGTGCGCGGCCCACAAGGCGCCCAAGGAGTGCTGCGCCTTCGAGTACATTGTGCACACGATGGACAACGTCAACACGCTGCTCACCAGCAGCCGCGTGTTCCCGTCGCGCGTGAGCATCAGCTCCAACGCCACGCAGTACTTCCAGTCGGTCTCGAGACGACTGTACCGCATCTTCTCGCACACGTACTTCCACCACCCTGAGGTGTTCAAGGAGTTCGAGGACACGTCGTATTTATGCCATCGGTTCGTCTACTTCGCGCTGCACTTCTGCCTCATCCCCAAGAGCCTGTTGATCATCCCCGACATTGGCTAAGGGGCTTTGCTTTCCTGCTTTTCAAACTAGAGCGGTAGTAGCTCTTGGACCACGAAACAACGGCCCATTCGTAAAATGTCTTAACGTCTGCAGTTCTGTTCACGACCGTCGTAAGTTGTTCAGCCTTGCTTCGAGGTCGCTGATGGCCGAGTCCGTGTCGCCGCCACCAGCTGCAACGGGGGCGGCAGGCGGCAACGCCGTCGCGGGGGCCGCTTGAGCGGCC
>JAAVTG010000341.1:0-39108 GCA_011947345.1 Phytophthora quininea
CTCCGCGAATAAAGCATCAGGCAACCAATTATACATACAATGAAGTGCTCTAGCGCCTGCCGCCGCTCTTCTACAAATGTTGCGTCCATATTCCCCGTCCAGCGTTTCTCTGGAAGAGGTGGTATAATGGTTCCTGTCAGGGTCCCACGAATAAGTCTCTCACATCACTCTTTCCATCGTAAATGCAAGCTCTGTAGGGTTACCTCGAAAATGCATGAGAAGGCGTTGATGAAGCCACTCAAAGTCACTAAACCGCCTCTTTACTTGAGCCGTCGTGCACGGGAAGTGTGAACAGTTTGTCTGCACCAAACCACAAAACATCAAGGACCATATACACATGTTACGGTCCCAGAACACGAATACAACATATATAAACATCATACCTTGGTCGAGATTACGTACTGGGTATAGCGTGAATACCCTGACCCCACGACGACGGGAGTACTCACAGAGACTTCAAAAGACCGTTTGAACTCGGGTGCAGATTCCTCGGGCAGCTTTCATCAACATTTAGTCATCCAATAGCACAACAAAAACACACCGTTTCACTAGCAGCACTTACCACATTGTCAACTGGCTGCTCTAACTGAAAATCAGCCAGCGGGAGCGACTCCCGGAGTAGAGACTTTGCATTTGGCACTTGCCAGTGCTTTGCACCAGTGCCACAAGCTTCATGGCCACAAACCAGCAGTCTTTATTCAGCTTCTCCTGGGACTTGCCTCCACTTGCTAGTCTCCAAATCTGCAGCAGCAAGAAAACCACGTCAACTGCTGTTTGGTATTTGACTCCCTTCTATGCGATGACCTCTCGATTGGCGTCGTTCATCAACCGAGCACGACGGATGAAAGCCGCCCCTCTGTGCCCCCAACGAAGCCGTCCGAGTCCGTGTCCACCTGATTAGAAAATAAGTAGAATTGAATAATGTTATTGAGGATTTTTAGGTTTGTAAGCAGTGACCGCGCCGTACGATGTGGAAGAGCCGCGAGTAGAGCACGCCCTCCTCGCTGAGGAACTTAATGGGTCCGTTGGGGTACATGATGTTGAACTCGCCACCTCCGCCGCTCGGCGACCGCCCCATGCCGAGCATCGTCCCAACGGATGTTGAGCTTTTCTTTCTGGTCTGGAAGCCGGACTCCGAATTACTTTATTCGTAGTAGGGGTAGGTAAATGTTAGCATAATTGCACGCAGAAACTGGAGTTATAAGAATTGAAGTCGCGCGCAGTGCTAAACAAACTAGAAGGCACAATGTGCTCGATAATAAAGAGAGCTTTCTAACAGAACAGGCTGAAGGCAAGTACGTCGTGCTACCATTGCTGTGGAGACCAGGAAATGGTGGCCATTGTTTAGAGCCATTTCTGAAAGATCGCTTGAAGTCCGTGCGCCACCGACCGTACAGCTATTCACACAGACGGCTTTTTGATTCGCTGGAGTTACTGGGTGTAGGGTTAATCTGCAGGTTGTGTGACCCTAGCCAGAATTGAAAGCGGCGGCACGCTCAAACCGCCATTTCGCGCCCAAGCAACTCGAACCCGTTCATATGCGCGGCTACTCTCGCAACGTGACGCTGGGCAGCTCCAGCCACCGCCTGGGCCCGGCCGAAGTGGGCTGCAGCGACTCTCCGTCCAACGAGCGCCGCTGGAAGAAGCACAGCGCTCGTCGACGCATGCGCGTGTCCAAGGAGTGCGTCGTTCTAAGTCGTTTCTTAATCTTTATTAACATTGATTTACTGGCGCTCTAGGTCCATGAACCGCCTGGTAATGGATTACCTGGTCGGCAAAGGCTACCGAGAGGTGGCGGAAGCTTTCTGGAGAGACTCGGCCACCAAACGTACGCAGAACCCGAGCTTTAAAGTTTAGAAATGCTGCAGTTACTGACTCCTTTGTCGGCTGGAGCAGCTCACGTCGACTTGCAGTCCGTGCAGGAGCGCATGAGCATCCAGCAACTGCTGCTCAAGGGCCAGATCCAAAAGGCGCGCGGCAAGCTCACCAACATGGACCCAGAGGTGGGTATCGAAAGAGCAACTTCAACTTTATTGGTTGCTGACAGTGTCTGGTGCCAGTTTCTGGAGAAGAACAGCGGCATGGACTTTTTGTTGGCCAAGCAAGAGCTCATCGAGCTCATCAGGGCGCACAACATCGAGGAGGCTCTACAGTTTGCCATCAAGAACCTCGCCCCGTTCGGTCAAAAGAGTGTGAGTTTTGATACAGTAGGCTCCAGGCGTGGCACCGGGATAAGAAGGATGCTTACAGTGGTTACTTTGGTGGTCGACGTAGCCTCAATTCCTCCACGAGATTGAGAGGACCATGTCCGTGATCGCGTTCAAGGACCCGTCAATGTCGCCACTTGGGCACCTGTTGGAGCAGGCTCAACGTCGCCGCGTCGCTGACGAGGTCAATTCTGCAATCCTGCGCAGTCAAAAGCAGGAGCTGGGTGCGTTGGCTAAAGATTTGGCGCTTCTTTTCTGGCGTAGAACCCTCATATTTTCGTTGCAGAGCCCATGCTACCTACAATGGTGCAGCAGTTTCATTACATGGAGGACCAACTGGAATCCAAGTTGAGTCGTCGCTCGCAAGGTATTCGCGTCGAAGACTCTTCGCACTAAGGCGATCTGCAGCGTTGCCAATGGCAACTTGCCATTTGCATTTGTTTCGTGCTGCTGGCTTGGCCTTTCGTTCATTCTACTGCGTTGTGTTTTCGTCCGTGTTCCGTTGTCCGGTAGCACTCAAAGTCAAACTAACAAAAATAATTTATAATACTTCATCACTTTGTTCGTAGAGCTGCTCGATGGCCAGCAACCTTCTGGTTAGAGGCTTGGCATTGTATGGGAACAGATCTGCAGCCACGAGCCGATCAATCTCCATTCGTAATCGAATTAAAACGCTCAATACTCCTTCAAGACGTTCCTGGGAGTCCAGCTTTTTCTTGCTGCTTTCCCAATTCGAGCTCAAACGCCGCAGGTACCACACCAAGTATTTGAGCATCTGTGTTTCTGCAATATGGATTAACAAGAAGAGCAAGTAAGTACCTGAAAATGGAATTCATGGCACACTGTACAGAAACTCACCGTTCGAAACTAGAAGATCCAGTAGTACTAAGTGATCTCGTTCCAGATTGTCAACAAAATCGGCGAAAAGCAAGTCGGGGTTATACTCTGCAGTCACATATTCAAGAAGACTGGAGGTCCATGGATTTTGTCGAGATAACTGGCTGAAAACACCACTAGAGGCATCGGCAAGTGCGACCAAGCGTGAAAGAGTTCCCAGCACTTCAACCATCACGTCGTCTTCCTCAGATATCACGATAAAGAGCTTTCGCCGTGCTGGCAATTCACCCACAAACTTGAGAGGACGTTCTTGGGCTCTAGAGATGGTATCAGTACCGCCTCTAGTTAACAGCGGTGAGCTCAGAAGAGCAGCACCTATGCTGCTGACACACAATAGCCATTGCTGAAGAAAAGGATATTGGCCGTTGCTGCTTATAAATGCCTCTTCGGTAGACGCGGTCGAAGATCGTTCGTTGCTGAGATGCCTCAATGCTTCGGTAGTGCAAGATGAATTGACCACCCATACGAGGCACCCTCGAGCCATCCTGAATACAGTCCTGCTAACGGGTCCGTCTCATTTCCATCGCTGTTTTCTCTCCACTGACTCACGAGCTTGTGAAATCCCGTTATAACGCCGAGGACGGCACACGACACAAATGTTGGTTGTGAGTCGTAGTCTATCTGAACAAATGTTTTTCCGACAAGAGCGTTCATGAACAGAGTCAAAGTCGACATACTCGAAATCTCCATGCTCTCCAGGTCTAACATGTACTGTGTCAGCTCGCGCATGAACATCAGTGCCTCGTAACGTCCGGACACCCCAACATTACATCCACCAACGACGTTGTACACAGTAGCCAACACCACCTCCAAATTCTCCAGCATCGCTTGAATAAACGGCGTTCTTTCCTCGTCATCTCGAGCACTCTCCATCTTGATGAGCTCACGCAACAACTGGAAGCGAAACCCACTGACCTCTCTCCAGGCTGCAGTTGGCGCAGTCACAAGTTCTCTGACATTCGCAAAGCGTTTACAATCAGATTTCGTCTAGTGTTTGCATTAACCCCAAAAATTGCTCACTGGACGATGTCGTGAGCCTCTCGTGGCTCTAAAACGCTGTCTCCGAGAGACTTTTGAAGCTCTTCCTTCGCTGCAAATGCCACCAGCACATCTTCATGGTCCAGCAATGCTACCAACGTCGTCAGTTCCTTGCCAACAGTTCCCTGAGCTCGACGAAGCTCGGCGCCACTCGCAGTGACACGCTGCACCACGTTCCAGTCCATTTTTATAACTACAAACATTTGATTGGTCGAAAATCCGCGATCTTGAAGCTTGAAAAGCTTACGAAAAAGATCGAGACGATGGACATGGTGGAGGTGGCGGACTCGGACGGCGGATCTGCAGCTCCCAGTAATGCAGTGGCGGACAAGGTAAGCGCCCCTTTTGTCCAATGTGTTCGGAACTGACATCTTTTGCTACAGTTCGGAGCCACTGCTTTGCATCTGCTCTGCATGGATGAGACCATATCGATGGATATGTTACGAGAGCTGTTGATTATGTGCTCAGACGACTGCTTTAACCAAGATGTGGTACGTTTCGCCTTAGCAACCACAGTACTACCGAATTGACGAACTGATGAGAAACCAGTACGGCCGATCACCCCTTCACTACATTTGCATGAATCAAGCTGTGTCGTCCGAGATGCTGTGGCTGTTTTTCGACCGAGGGAACGAACTTGTTCGCCAGACGGACAAGGTAAAGAACATGTAGAACCGGTATATATCTGAAGGTAACCATGTCTCTATGTGTTTTATTTGCTGCGGTAGGATGGCAGGACACCTTTGCATTATCTTTGCGGCAACGCATTTATAACGCCACAGGTTCTCGAGATTCTGTTCGACGCCTGGCCGAGCGCAGCCCTGGTGGCAGATATGGTGCCCATATATCTACTAAAACAGTATTGAGGCGTCCGTACTAACTGTTGCTGTAGGAATTCAAGCTCCCAGTGCAATATTTAGTGGAAAACGCTTCATCCTCTCCTGAAGTTACAGCTTTGCTTGTCTGTGGACTGACATCATATCGACACAGATATGAGTTTTTGAACAGGAGCAGTCATTACGCACGCTTTTTCCAAGATGGGGAACTTATCCATGTTAACACAAACGTCGCCATGGATTCAAATACGGCGACAAGAGTGTTGATAATTTTTACTCATCACCACTAATCCTTGACCACGAGCACAAAATACTCCTTCACCTAAAAACCGCAGTACGTATGGTATGACCTATTGTGTGAGGATGTGTGATCGAGAGTACTAATAAATTACTGGCCAGAGCGAAATTCGCGGTGATCACCTCGAGTATATTCCAACAGTCCACGAAATATTTGACGGCGCTAAAAGGAGGGTGGCTCTGCGTAACATGGATGTCGCGCCTGAGGATCAGAACGGGTATTTTGCACGATTTGATTTTGTACAAGGCACAAAGCTACGGGAATCATCTAAATCATAGGTCTGGTGTGGATGTTAGCAGAGATGGGTCAGTGATCCTTGATCATGCACTCGTGATGGAAGCTCCAATATACACTCTGGAAGAAATGAGGATGGAAAAACTGTGGGACACTGAAGTCGTTCGCTCTGTAACCACAGAAGTCGCGAATTGCTTACACTTTTGGCACTGTGATGCGCGTGCGGTTCACGGAAATATTGTACGCTGCCTTACTATCTATCTAGGAAACCTAATGTAACAATATTTGCATTTTTCCAGACGCTTCAAAACATTGGACAATTCGAGAACCGGGGGCTATGTCTGTACAATGTGCGTGCGAGCCGAGAATTTCATCGACAACGGTCAGTCGGCTCGCGCAGCATTACGCTGAGTTCCTGTCCACCTGAAGCCGCCAAAGCTTTTGTTGACAAAGAGGAGTTCTTACCCACACCAGCTTCCGATATATGGCAGTTTGGATGCGTTGTGTACGTGGTTTAGGTCGATAGGCCAAGGATAACATCCTCGTAACTAACGGAATTGTTGAGTGTTGAAATGCTGTAGGTACAACCTTCTTACAGGAAACACCATCCTTGAGCGACTGGCACCTTGGATCCATTCTGTTGGACACGAGCAGGTTTTACACTTGATCTGCTCGATAACGGACGGTGCTCTTGAACCAATCATTGCTGAAACGAACCCAGAATTCCAACTCCTTTTGCGAAGGACATTGGTGGTGAATCCGAATTATCGTTGGGGGATTGATCGACTAATGGTTTGTTCTTAGAGTATGAGTATGTGACGGCTGCATTCGCTAATCTGGTGCCTGAAATTACAGCAAACTTCCGACGAGTCGTCACAAGTATCATTTGCCACAAGCGAAACCTCATCGGAGGATTTTATCGGGAACTCGCTCCAGCAGAAGGCGGACGAGGTGCTAACAGGTGGGACTCGACCAGCTAAGCATGCGCAAGCGCAGCTCGAGTTCATGAAAAATGAACAATCTACCTTGCGCCACTCACTTCTTTCAACCAAAGCCCAGCTACAAACAAGTGAGCAACTACGATCCGATCTTCAGGTGCAAGTGGAAAACCTTCAAGCTCTGATGGCGTACGAATCTCAGCTGAAAAGTGAAGCACAGCTCGAGTCGCAGCTTCTTGCACGGAATCATCAAGCGATGACCCTTCAGCTGCACACGATGGTGGAAATGGTGGTCAACCTTGTACCTCTGGCTCGGAAGGTAATCAAAGTCGTCAAAGTGCTATTCGTCGCTAACCTGTGCTTCTGTTACTGTTCAGGTTTACGGTTCCGCCGCGGACGATTTTCTCTCTCGTACTCTCTCGCAAGTTACGGGAGATAATTCTCCTTCGTATTTCCCGGCACCTTTCACCACTACACAACAAAAGAATGGGATAACGCAGTTGGTAAAAACAACTGCAGCAATCCGTGCTGGCCCAAGGCTGTGTCCAAAAGTGGGCTAGTGGCTCGCAATCGAGCGCAGTCGCTGCAGCTGAATTGGCATCTTACGTCGGCAATAACAAGAATGCAGACGAAATTCCCGGCAGCAACGACAAAACGGGAAAAATTCCGTCAGCTCTGCAGCCTCAATGGCTTAACGTTGTCTTCAAATTCCGCTCTCGTTAAAGTAAACTAAAGTTTACTTAAGCAAAACTTTTCGTTAACATTGTTCAAATTCAAAATGGCGCGGGCTCCGATACGTGGTTCGCGGGCTGTGGAGTCGTACCTGCGCAACTTCGAGGGCGAGAAGACTCGCTACCAGGAGATCCTCGAGATCACACTTTGCTACGGCGTGCAGTGCCTAGCGCGTGCCTATTCGCTCAAAGGCCTCAGCTGCAACGAGCTGCGCACAATAACAGGTTATAAACACCATTTTATTTATCAACTCCTCCTCCTAATCGCATTATTCTTAACCAGATTACGACAGGGCCAAGAACCGAGACTTTTACGTGCGCAATGCGTCGCGTACGCCGACAGAGGAGTGATGCAGCGCACACCGGTGGAGTTGCGGCCTAAGCCATCCCATTCGTGGAGAGATGGGGAAGAGGACATGTCGGACTTCCCAGAGCCTGGAACTGTAGAGACGAGTGAGGCACGTGGGCCGTTGGAGAGTGCTAGGGATTTATTGGGAGCGTATGCTTCGAGGGATGCCGAGCACTTAGAGCGCGAGGAACGTGACGACGATGGTGAGAACAGTGTCAACGACGAATTTGGTGCGAAAAGTGAAGACGCGGGTCAGCATCATTTACAAGAGAAGCACCAGGGTGGGCCAGACTCACCAAGGGAAGTAAAGACTGCCAGCGCTGCAATGAGAAGCACGCACTCCCTTTATCTGAGAAGAATGAGCGTAAACAGCGGTCATTGCATCAGCAGAAACAGAAACAGTCGCCACCAATTCCTCGACATCTTCAACATGTTAAATCCAAGCTCCAGCCAGAGCTGAGCACCCGCCGCCAGAAGTTATTACGAGTTAAGAAAACTCAATCGCAGCGAATGGCGGAAACCTAGCGCGTGCTCGTCTCGCAGAGTACGACGCTCGGCGTGAGTTGCAGGATGTTCGTGAACGACGCCTTGGTCCGAAGAAGATGTCTTTGAACGAAATAACCAAAGGTAAGTTCTGATACGGAAGACAATTTGTACTTGTGGTTGTATTGACGTATTTGTCTTATTCACAGGTGCTGCCGCATTGGAGATAGCTGACGATTTTGTGAGGAGTCCTCTGATGGACAAATTTGGCAATGGCAATCGGACCGAACCCAATCGGCAAGCAGGGTAAGATCTCGTGTGTTTCTCGAGATATAAGCTGGCCGGTGTTGCTGACGCGTATTGCACCAATCCTAGCGATCTCAACCAGGAGCGCCAACCGCACAATGATCCCTTGAAAGAGGAACTTTATGGTACTACCGCACTCGACGAATCATTTTTGGGATGCAAGCCTCCGCCGAAACCACAGCGTCGGAAAACTATGTCGACACGTCCAAAACGAAGTAAGTCGTTAAAGGCGGCGTTTGTTGTTGGCTGACAGGACTGACTCGCTGATGCTCTGTACAGATTACAATGGTTGGCTGGGTGATTTTGGTCCGCTGCACACGAAAACAGTTCGACCAGAATGGGATGAAGCCGATACTGGCGCGAATGACACTGCTCAACGTGAGTTCGCTCTACTTTGTATAAATAATTGGAGTTGGTGCTAACGTGTGACCATAGGCGCTGAAGGCAGCAAATTCGAATGGAATTTCGAGCAGTAAGGAAATTGCTAGTAGTTGCATGCTCCTTTTGGCTTACTAACTCTTTGTTTTTAGCCTTCCTGATGGTCGTCATGAGACCGTGGGCCACCACAAGCCACATGATGCGAATGCTCGAGCGCGGTTTGAATCCGAAGACACCGGCAGAGTGGATATCGATTTGTCTGACGACGCCAGCGATTCCCACAGCGTGAATTCCGATCCAGTATTTCGGTGGCTTAAAGACGCAGTTTAGTTTCTGAATAATACTCTTAGCTGCCACAAAACTTTTAGTATCTACGCAAGCACCACTCGAAATGCCACGGCAAGATTAACCATCGAATAGATCAAGTAGTAGACCATAAGAAGTCTCCCATACCACGGTGGGCAGCGATACTTGTGATGGCGAAACACCAGCATGGAGGATGTGAGCGAGACCAACAAAAGCTCAACGAAATCCAGGCATGGATATCCAACGCGAGATCCTCGCTTCGACCCCGAATGCATGCGTACAGCATCGGCAGTCCCAAACCAAGAAGTATGTTGAAGACTGGACCACCAAAACAACCTGCGATGGCCATTTGCGGGAAGCCAGCTCGTGCCACTGACACATCTGTGATGAGATCGCCCACCGAATTGCCCCACGCAAGGACAGTCAGACCGAGCAGACTGTTACTGGCACGAGTAATATACCCCACTGCGACCAGTAATGCCATAAGTTCGTTCGCCACGGTGTAGATCCAACATACACATGCAACAAAGGCCAATGTTAACAGGATACTTGATGATTTTGTCGACCGCGGTGCATGTGAACGGTGCGTCGTGAACGATATAATTCCACTAACACATCCTCCCAGAACAACCAGTACGTGCCACAATGGAACGCTATGCAAGGAACGCCCACCGAAGACATCAACATTGGCGTACCCACTAGTAAGGGCTACCAGGAGAGGGACAGTGACCGGTGCTAAGCATGCCTTGGGGCGAGACCAGGATTCATCATCAAATAGCGGCACTGTGATGTCTCGTGCAAGAACCAGCAGCGCTTGTGGCACATAGAGAAGTTTCAGTACAACAGACTCGTTGCTTGAGAATATTTCCATGACGCGACGTTGAAGTCGCCATCGCCACCGAAGATGTTTCTGCCATTCTGGAATTGGGCGTTCGTCACTAGTATCCACGTCAGCACGTTCCGAGTCAGCGATTAACGGCGATGACAGTGACTCCTCTTCAAACTCGAAATGCTCATCAAACACGCGACTCGAAAATTGGAGACCGCCTAGATTCGACATTTCCAAGCCATTCGGTTGGGGCTCATTGGCCGCGCCGTCACCAGCCAGATCTTCCGCCTCTGGTCTCGTGATAAAACTATAATGATGTTCCGATCGCTCTACTCTTTTCGCTTCTTTTCCTCGTGGTGATAATGCGTGCCAGAACGCCGATATCATCATTGACGTTTTCTTAGACAACTCAGCATCTTGAAATTCCAGTTCAGCATTCCGAAACCTACTCACACAGGCAGGAAGCACCACACTGCCCACATAAACTCCATAAAACGCCAAGAACAGCAACGCAGCTGCTGCAGTATCTCCTACATCTCCCCTCTGCCACTCATCGCCAGAAGTACCAACAGCGCCAACGACACCAGCAACGCTCCAACGTCACGCACGAACGCCCAGCGCTGGACCTGCACGGCACTTGACACCGCAACTCCTCCTACCACCACCGTCGTGATGAACATGGCTCCACCGAGTAATTCATTGACCCCTGTCTCCCCACCCCTGAAGAGTACGCAGCAATTGCCGAGAAGACGTCGGGAGCTCCGTTGCCAAAGGCCAGGAAGGTAACACCCGAGACGTCGTGAGGGACGCGTAGTCTGTCGCTGAGAGTCGCTAATGTGGGGAGAAATAGCCATCTGCAGTGCTGCCCACTGGTTATTAGGGAGAAAGTTAGAGGGAATTTGGCTACTGGAATACGGAACGTACGGAAGTAGAAGAGAGCGGCGAGCCAGAGCAGCAACATAGACGCTGAGAGCCACGGCAGACCTGCGAGCGAACAGTAGTGCAGATGGACGTAGTCTATGGAGAGCGGGCCAAGTGTCATGTTCGCCACGAACGGGTGCGCGTCGCACGCCTTCGGCAGCTCCATCCTGAACAGCTTTGAATCAGAATTAGTGCAATTTAGGATTTATTATCAGAGATATTGATAAATAGAAGAAAAACATATGTTTCCTAAAGCAGGATAATTCTTTTTAAAGCATCCGCTCAAAGCCATACTTACTGAGGAATCCAGCAGCAGGGTCTCTGCCGTTTCTGAGGAGAGCGGCGACAACGCTGCTGCTAACGGATAAGTCAAAATGGTCAGGTGTAGTTTCAATAGATTTACGGTGCTCATTTCTTTGCATAAAGGAAAAATGCGTATATGGCGGACACAAATCTCGACTCTGCATTTTCCCCAAAGTTTTGGGCGCCAAACGAGTGACATTCAAGATCCCCTCCCCTTCGGCACGCAACCGGAACGACGGCGCGGACGCCATGAAGGTTTGTGCTGTCGACAACGCCACCACGAAATATATTAGCAAAGCAAAATTCATTGATATGTGCATCTTTTTCAACAACACATCTTGCATGGAATTACCTTGTCTTCCAACTCGCATCTTCACATCCTCTTTCTTCATGATCATGGGTGCAGTTGATCTTGAATGCTGCTGTGACGGCATTCATCTCCAAGTCGACAACGGTAAACGAACCATAGATTGTCTCCGTTGTCCACCGCGACTTCTTCGCCCGGGTAGATTGCTTGCTTTGCCACCATAAACACGGTCGTTGTGGGCATTAGCCACCTCAACGAATTGTGCTACCGGAGGGCAAGAATGATTCACAAAGGGCATTAGACCTCCGAGGTGTTGCGCGTTGATGGCAACTCGAACGGGATGGCTCGGTCTCTCCGGCCGTTGCGCCATTACCTGGCGATATCCTTCGTTGAGCGGCCGGTTTGTGCGCGTGACGCTAAAGAGCTCCAGTTCGCCCAAATACTGGTCCAGAAATTCTCCAGCCCCGATGTCCTAAGTCCCAACCACCGTGACATACCTTATCGGACTCAACCAGCCCCTTTACGTGCAGGCAGCAATTGATGTTGCAGTACAGCTGCATAAGAGAAATGCTGCAGGGTTCCACACTTGATATGGCAAAGAGCAACCGCACCAGCCAAAGTGACGGACCGACGGGAAGACAATCCCGAGCGAGTTGCATTGGTCCTGTGGATGGCAACACGAAATGATCACCTACCCGGAACAGAATCATCCGCAGAACGAGGCGCACGTTGCGGGTGTGGGTGTACTGGCTCTGCCCTTAATTATATCAGGCCTCGAGGGTTCACCACCGACGCTGAGGTGGCGAGCTGCGACCCGTTCGCGGAATTGCATACGGCCCTGCAGCAGCACGACTTTCATGTCGTCCATTGAGACGTACGCGTTCACAGGCATACGTGCCAGATGCAGGTTCGCGCGGCCGTGGTGGTGTTTTCAGGAGAACTGGTGAATATGTCGTCGGACTTGCCGCCCGACGTGCGACAACAGGCGACGGTGGAGAGTCGTTGACTTGGTCTCGAGTAGGCGGGGCGGGGCATTCATCACGCGCTAGGAGACGCGCTTGTCATGGCGCGAAGGCGTCCTTAGTTACTGTCTCCGTGGAACTGGAGGAGGCGCTGGACTTGTTGTGTGCGTCGCATTCATGGCTACGGACGTTCGTTTGTACATTCTCCTCGTCGTTCGACGTGTTGCGCACGTCACCGATGCTGCCAAAATAGTGCTGAGTGGGTGTTGCACACCATGACCTGTTCATACACAACGAATCAGTCGACAGATCTGTCGACATCATGGAGAGAGCGGACTTGCAGCAGGCCTCACAACTTCAGGGCAATGTGGGCTCTTCCCGGCAGACTCAAGAGTGGCCTATAGCGTGCCACGAAAGATATACTTGAGACATATGAGTTGGAGTGACAGTCGGCTTATTTCTATACAAATACCAAGATATACACTTAAGATGGGTTCATCGCGTAAAGCTGGGGGTAGGCGAGTTTATCGAGACGATTGATGGTCACCCAAAACTATCATGCAGGGGTGAGTATATCCCCGACATACGGCAGCAGTATGACAGGGTTTACTACGTGCACTACGGTTGTCGACTGCGTAGATCCAAAAGTAGGCAACCATAACTGACATGTCAAGTCTCATTATGTCCGACTGCTATGATCGCTTGTACTTCTAGCTTGTATGGTAGATGACATTAGACACGGGACAAAACGACGCTCACGTCTGTCAAATGTTGGCGTGTCATTCATTCTACAACCCCCATGTACTCCTCTGTTCTTCTCTCGACAATTGTAAAGCGCACAGTCAACCTGGTATCCTCCAGCTCCTGGGTAAAAAGATTCACGTCTTGGTTGTAGAAGCAGAGCTGAGGCAGCAGCTCAAGATTAGACACAAGTTGTCTGCTGCGTGTCTGCTGAAGCCTGATGTTGCGCCCTGGATGGCGATCGGTTTGAGTCATATTGAAGGTATCTACCAAAACTTCTACGTTCAATTATCGCTATGCGTTCGCAATGAAGGATTATTCTCAACAGATTATAATTGAGCTTCTTGAACCGGACGTCCGTCGTTCAGGGCAGCAATCGTCAAGATCATGCTATGTATGTGAGCTCGAGCCTCCTCGCGGTCTTCACGACGACGCAACTCCATCACGTCACGTTCCTCGCGACGTTTCTCTCTGCGTCGTGCCTCCTCGATCTCTAGCTGGTCACAGGATGCGCCTCGGATGCAACCCTCTTCGTCATCTTATTGCGCAAGGGTCTCAGATTAATACCCCCGAGGCGGTCATATCGATTGAGTAGCTTTGGGTATTGGGGGCGCCCGTGAGCGTCAGCAGCTGTGATGCGCTCCACAAGAGAGGGTGTCGTTGCCACGGCGGCTGGTGCACGCGGTCGGAATGTAAGTGACTCACCCAGTTGAAGTGATTGAGCAGCTGCAGCAAACTCTTAACTAAGTCGCGCGTTATCGTACTCAGCAGCACCAGCATCTTCGGCAGACTCACCGACTGGTGGCTCGATTTCAGTAGCCTTGTAGTAGTTGTCGAGTTCCGCTGCTAGCGACGCGATAATGGTGGTACCCAGTGCCTACCGGTAGGGGGAGTATGCGCGCAAGGCTGAAATGTCTCGTCGGGGAGCTGCAGGACTGCCGGCTCAAGTGATCTTTGAGCTTGTACCGCTTCAGTGTCTCTGATGTAGTTGCTATACAAACTTTTTGGCCGTTGGAGTTGGTTAACCTCCGATCTTCGGCATCTTCAGACACAGGAGCACTGGTCCGACATATAGTGCAACCCCATCTCTACCGCCGAGAAGAAAGGTGACAACCCTCAGGTAGACACATCACACATCGTACTCAACTCTGGGGTGTGAAGTTTCCAATATCCTGACGACGCCTTGTGATCAGTGTAGAGATCAAACTCTCGACGATCCAAACAGCATCAACACTTTCTTGTCGCTCACGTGCTTCTCCAACACTCGATCTCTGCTATTCCTTCGTGCTTGCACGCCCGGTTCTTCTGCGGTCCCGTGAATGGATCGGACCAAGAAAACAGGCAAAAAGATTTCACCACCGCTAATATGCGTCAGGCGAAACATCTATGTGCAACTCTGCCGGTTTATCCTGTAGTCTTAACTATAACTCCGAACTCTCTAAACTTGCGCAGCCTCCGACTGTCATTCTCGGGTCATTTCTGGTGTTGGCGTTCGACAATTTAAAGGAACACGCGGGTTCATTGCTGTATTGATTGTGTAGGTGTGGGAAAGATACACAAGCACAATACTACCGATCTGGTTCGATGCATTCGAGAAGAAAAAAGACCATGGCAGCTGGAAAATATGCGAGCGCCTCTGTTTTTGCGTATGGGGTGTACAACTTCGTTGGCTTCTGCAACACTTTGTCGTGAGTGCCTCCGAAACGCCCAACATATATTTTTGTCTTCCTATCCAGAAGAAACCAAAGAAGAATGAGGAATGTTCGTCAACTTACCGACGACGGTCGCAGTGAAGGAACAGGCAACAAAACTTGCTGTTACCCTCACACCAGCACTATGAGTATGGTTTGAGTGGCATCAAAGATAAGGGTCCTCTTGGGTTCCAGCGTGTCGTCTCATTTAGAAAGTTTTGTAATTGACGATTATATTTAGAAATATTTCTAATTTCGTTCAGATTTAGCTCTACAGCGTATTTCCCTTCAAATGCAGCGCAACGGCGGTTGGCGTGGCGGCGGCCGCTCTTCCCGTGGCCGTGGCGGCTCTCGTGGTCGCGGCTACAACATCAATCCTCGCGGTCGAGGTCGCGGTGCTCCAAATGCACGCAACTCCACTCCTCACGCCAACAGCAGCGAGGCTGCCATCAGTTTGGACGAGTCTTTCACTATGGAGATCCACGCCGCCCTACAAGCTCTGGTCGAAGACGGCAGCCGCACCGAGATGAGCTTCCCAGCCAGTTATGACAACACGCAGCGGCGCTACATCCACTCGATGGCGCAGAAGTACGGACTGTTCTCCAAGAGCTCGGGTAAGAAAGGGGCCGGCCGCTTCATCCACGTGGCCAAGGTCAAGAAGAACGCGGCCATGGAGGAGGTTTCTCTTCGTCTTCAAGCCGCTTCTCTCAACCAGTCCACAGTGGAGTGGTTCCCTCCCATTGTTAGGAACTATATGGACAGGTATCCAGCGACTGCAGGACAAGATCCCTGGAGTGTCAGAGACTTGAGTCCACTGGTGACAGTCCCAAAGAGACATCAAGGACGAGGGTCTCCATTGTTTAAACCCTTGCAAAAGAGGGAACAAGGACCGAAGATAGTTAGGAATCCCCCAAAGAAGCCACCAAGCTGCCAGTGTTTGGATACAAGCAGCAGATTCTGGACATGGTTGCCAGTAATCAGATCGTGGTGCTGTCCGGAGACACTGGGTGTGGGAAATCGACTCAGATCCCGCAGTTTTTGCTGGACGATGCATTGGCGAATGGATATGGAGAGGAAACGAGGATCATTTGCACGCAGCCGAGGAGAATCAGTGCGATCTCGCTTGCTGAGCGTGTCGCCCGTGAACGGTCAGGACCGCAGGGTGGAGACAGCAAAGAAGTGGGGCATGCGATCCGCTTCGACTCGTCGTTTGACGTAAAGCGGTCCAAGCTGATTTTCTGTACGACTGGCACGCTGTTGAAATGGCTGAACAATGACCCGCTAGCGCATGGCTTTTCACACTTGATCTTGGACGAAGTACACGAACGAGATCAATTCACGGATTTCCTGCTCATCTTGATCAAGACATCGATCCTCAAGCAACGACCTGACCTCAAGGTGATTCTCATGAGCGCTACCATCCAGGTCGAAAAGTTCTCTCAGTACTTCCAGCCAGACTTCCCTGCGCCTGTATTACAGATGGTTGGCGGAACAAATTTCCCAGTGACAACACTCTTCCTCGAAGACGTGCTAACGCTGCTGGAAAGTGATCGCAGTACCCCATTGCCTATCATGGACGACTCACGCAACGGTCAAGTTGGAAATGGTTATGGAAGCGGTCGAAATGGAGGATCTACCGCTGGAAACGGACTTCAGTGTCCTTTATGTGGTGGCGGAGGGTTTGCTGACGAGGAAGCCTTTGGTACACATGTAGCCACCTGCTTTGGCGAAAATAACGGAGACTTTGAAATGGCTCCTGCTCCAGAACAAGAACACACCCCTGTCGTGCCTGTTGCTGCTATGGGTGATGTACTCCGGACTGCGTTAAGCAGTGTTAGTGATTCCGCGAAGGAAGAAATACTGTCTTCCTACACGAAACAGCAAGACGCGCTTCGTCAAGACCAAGCGGTAGATTACGATCTATTGTTGCAGCTTCTCTTCCTGATTAACCGCACTTTCCCCCTAGAGGACGATGGTAAAGGTGCAATTCTCGTGTTCCTGCCTGGGTGGGAGGAGATTTCGTATATGGAGCGTGCCCTGCTCAACTCACCAGCAACAGCATCGACCTACGAAATTGCACTGCTTCACTCGCGTTTGTCAGCTCAAGAGCAACGCCGTGCATTCATGACGCCTCCCCGCGGGAAACGAAAGCTGATTTTGGCCACAAACATCGCTGAAACAAGTCTTACTATCGAAGATGTTGTGTTTGTCGTGGATTGCGGCAAATCTAAGCAGACGCATGCGCTTGCTGCAACTTCGAGCTCGTCCTTCGTGATGGGTTTGCAAACAACTTGGGTTGCTCGTGCAAATTGCGTACAACGCATGGGTCGAGCAGGCCGTGTACGTGCAGGTGTTTGCTTTCGGCTTTTCTCGAAAGCACGATACGAAACAGCCATGAAGGAATTTATGCTGCCAGAACTGCTGACCACACCGCTGGAAGAACTTTTGTTGCAGATTAAGCTTCTGCAGTTCGAGAAGAAGCTTCATATCCGCGATGCCAAACAGTTTTTGATGGAGGCTATGGACGCGCCGAGCGAAACGTCGATCGATGCATCCCTACAGCGATTAGAAGACATGCGTGCACTCACAAAAGATGACGGAGCATTAACCTTGCTGGGTTGGCATCTAGGTAACATTTGCACTGGTGGTGTTGCCGTGCAGATGGCCAAGTTGTTGTTGTGGGGGCACACGTTCGGCTGCTTCGACGCAATTCTCCAGACTACGTGCACACTCAGCGGATACCGTGACCCGTTCATTAGCTTCCTTGGTATGTCTCCAGAAGAGCAACGACAAGTAGATGCGTCCAAGAAGGCGTTCTCACGCAACGGATCGCCCCCAGCACTTCCTCTTCAGAGTGATCATTTCGTGCTTTGGAAGGCGTTTGAGGCATACCTTGATATGCGCTCGCGTTCCTCCTTTAGGGCAAAGGACGCATTCTGTGCACGCAACAAACTGCATCGGCAGACGCTGGAGCAATTGGGCTCCATCTATCAGCAGCTGCAAAACGACATGGAAGCAATAGGTCTTTCTCCAATGACTCAGCTCTTACCTACTGCTGTGCCGAGAATGCCAGCCACCGTGGAGAGCGTTGCCCCGTACTTGATGGCACTCAGTATTGGCATGTATCCGAATGCATTGTTTACCCGTTCGGGTGGAGTAAGTCGCAACTGGACCTCGAAAGAAAAAGTAAAGGTGAAAATGGACGGGTCATCTATGGTGACATGGCAGACCACTAACCACCAATACCACAAACGGAAACACGGATCTGAGCAGGACGAGGCTGGCCCGCCGGACGAGTGGTTGGTGTATCACGAAATGATGCAGTCTGAGCGTACTCGCGTCGCGAAGTATGGCACGAAGCTACCATCTCCATTGCTGCAGGCTCTGTTGATGGGTTCAGTGGAGTCGCAAACAGTGGAGGAGCGCAAACCCGAGTCGGAGATCGACTACGATGGTTCCGTAGCTCCAAGCAAGTGGCTGCTCGTATTGGAGGACTGGTTGGTGTACGAAATGGACAGCGCCGATGAAGCGCATTGGATAGCGCTGCTGCGTGAGCGTTTATATGCAACCTTCATCCGACACTTAGAGCGACTGCATGCCCACGCACAGCAATTTGGTCGACCCGGGAAGTATCTGAAGTTGATCTTCAATTCAGGCAGCACGATGCCGAGCTACTTCAAGCTTTAGTGGCTTGGGTATCCTTTGACCTTCGCCGTGCCAGCAGACGCTAGGCACGAGAACATGGCCGTGATTTTGCTGAAAATCTTTGAAATTGTTATTGCCTAAAAGCAGGCTCAAAATTTGTTCTACTGTGCTGTTGCGTCTATCAGGAGAAAGACGATCGGCGACGCATTCGCATCTGTAGACTATTAAGTACAGCGCCAGTGGAGTGGTGAGTTGCCGCCTGATTCGGCAAGTTGAGTCCTTCGGCGGCTTGCAGATAATCATCGACGGAGAATTCGTACTTGTGCAGATGCTGCATAACACAACCGAGAGCTTTGCGTTTCCCCTGTCCCCGCCTCCGTAAATCCCCACGATGCGGCCCAAGATGTTCTCAAACTCGCCCAGTGTGGCTTTCAGCTCCGACTCATTTCCAAGACCTCCACTACCTCGTCGAGAGCCCGAAAATGGAGCGGCTGCCAATAACCCGCTGCGCTCTCGTGCTTGCTTGACATCTTCCTGCATGAGAGAGTGTAGCTGCTTTACTGACGTCTTCTTGATGTTTGTGATTTTGTTGCGGAATTCATGCAGAATGTTGTTGGCCATATCCGGGTAGTGCATCGAAATCCGGTCCAGGCCGTGCAAACTCAACACGAAAAGACTCATGTACGTCTTAGCTCGAATACTAGCAGCTCTCTTCGACCGAGTGAGCATGGCGATTTCCCCAAAGTAGCTTCCTTCCAGCAGCGTCGCAAAAACCTTCTCCTCATCCGTGTCAGCTTTGGAAACGACTTCGGCGACGCCCTTCACAAGGAAATACATGTGGCGACCAACTTGTCCCTCTTTGAAAACGTACTCACCTGGCGTGCAAAACTCGGGGTCCAGGATGCTCATGAGATAACTCACACAGGCGTCGTCCTGTGTAGCAAAAAATTTTGCTCACAACGTCGCGATTCAAATGAAGCACAAGTTGGCTGCGCAGATCATCCGAAAGTGCCGCTAAGATGGTTTCCTCGTTCTCATCGTCACGCTGTAGCAAATAGTATTCGTAGTAGCGGCGTAGTCAAGTTGAAAGTGGCTGGGAAATTCCTCGTTCCCGTAGGTAAGCTTTGAGGTGGTCCATCCGTTCTCGAAACGTGTCCGACGACTCGCTCAGCTCTTCGACAACGCTGGACAGAGTTCCTACGACGTAGGTAAAAGTCGATGCCCCAACAAGGACGCCACAAGACACGAAAACGATCTCATACGTATTTTTCGGTGGTGTATCTCCGTAGCCCACCGTCGTCATAGTCGTTACCGCCCAATACATAAAATAAATGTACATGTCTAGGTTGGAGTTTTGTCCTTCAGGGTAAAAGTGCCGCACGCCCCCGTCGTTTTTACGGGATAGGCGAGCCACCAGGAAGTACCCACACGTCAATATGTGAGCGATAAATGCCACGCGGAAAATTAATCGCACCACTCGAGCTAGTGTGTGATGTGTCGAAATTGCAGCCCCAAGCGCTGTCGAGCTTTCTTCTCGTTGCAGAGTATGCAGAAACTTAAAAATGCGCGATAGCTTCAGCAATCGCAGGAAAGGTACGAACACGAGGCCGGATCCAGCTGACATTTTAATCAATTGCGTGAAGATCGCCGCGATGAGTGATATTGGTAGCGCCGACAAAAGGTCTAGTACAAACCAACTGCGGATATACTCTTTCCACCTTGTACGTCGCACTAACACAGCAGTGTGGCCCTCACACGGTAGATCAACAACAACGGCTATCCTCAAATTCACCAGGATGTCAATGGCAAAAGCAAGTTCGACTACAATGTCCATTGTGGTGCTCAATGTGGTGCCTTCGTCGGCTAGAAAGGCTCCTTCGTAGGGTATCGCGATAGAACAATACAAGAGAAGCAGTGTCGTAAATACGTCCCATGCAAGCTTGGCACTATGGAAAGGGTTGATAGGCGCGAGCAGTTTCCATTTGATTCGCTGCCAATTGGATGTCAGGTCGGCGGTTTTAGCATCTTGAGAAAGCAGCCAAACCATATGCAGCTTCTCTGTGGCAGAATTAAAGACCGAAACACCCATGGATAAATGGAGATCGAGCACCTGAAGAATTGGAATCGGCAGTGAACGATAACTTCGTAAGGCTCCATCGAGAGTATTGTCAACGTCGGATACAAGTTTTCGAGCCCAGCGACGCCAGACACCGGGTCACTATTTTGCGAGACGATGAAAACACGATACCGAGCTAGAGTCTGCTCGAAAACATGATCATACATGGAGCTGCGCTCGTTGTGGTAGTCGAGCAAGGCATGCTCAGCGTCAGGAAATTCCTCAATTAAGCGGTCAAAATCTTCTTTAGGAAGCGTGAAGAGATCACTTGTAGCTTTCGCTTTGTAAGTGTTGGAATGAGGGCCATAGCTAAGAAGAGATCCTTCGCCAAATACGCCACGCTCCGTTAATACTTCAAGTACGACAATCCACTCTGCATTTTCAAGTGGCGTGCGTCGAACTTCGATAAATCCCGTGTTGAGAATGAACATCTCAGTACCCACACACCCTTCTCGAGCGAGTATGTCGCCATTCACGACAATCAGCGGCTTGATAAACATTGCCATATCCAAAACAAACTGCGTACTCAAGCGCTTAAATGCTGGGATGCGAAAGAAAGTTGATTTGTATGTTTCGTGCAGAATTTCACCCCGCAGTGAGAGCGAGAATTCGCACAGTAGCTCTCGTTCATCAAACGCACTTGTCTTGGCGATATAGTGACGGAAGTAGCGCATGAGCCGAACCTTCAAAGCACGAGGTAGTTGCTTCTTCCGTACGAATGTCTGAATGACGCTTAGCTTTCGTGATCGTGTTGTGGTTTCACGATGCCAATTCTCCAGGATTTTAGTGAGACTGCCAATGATCAGACCAAATCCACTAGCGCCAACGACAGACACCGCCATTGAGAATAGTCTCTCATCGCGATTTGTTGCGTGAACATCTCCATACCCAACGCCGCACATGGTTGCCACAACCCAGTAAAAGCTGTAAATGTAGCGTACACCTACGCTTTTATTCTGTATTTCAGCATCAATCATCCAAGTCATACTCAGATCTGCAGTCGTAAAGCCAATCAAATGCCAGAAACACGAGAAGATATGCGTTACCAGCAGAACTTGGCCGGTTAGTCTTGTAAGGCGAGCATACACCGCATTCAGCTCGAGCGCATCTTCAATCTTTGTGGCAAAATGCCGCAGTTTAATCAACCGTGTTAGTTTCGTAACACGCAATAGCCTTGCCAGCCGAGCGAGTCGTAACGATAACACCTGTGCATTGCTCTTTGAAATGCTGTTAGTAGCATCGCTCGTAGTTGATGGTGGCTCGACAAAAAGTCCACAGGGAGGAAAGCGAGTACGTCCGGGAGAAACCACGAAGTCAGATAGCGCCGCGCAATTAACCGTCGATCTTTTACCATATTTTCGTCGTCATCAGGATAATACCCCACCAAAAAGTTGTGGATCACATCGAAAAAGAACATCACGTCCGAGAAAGAGTTTAACATCTTCACGCTATCACCGAGCTGCAAATCTGGAAAGCCAATCTGGAGAGGTACCATCACAGCGCTGTAGAGAACAATTATCATGATTAGCGAATCCCACGCCAACTTCGCGTTGCTGCGCGGATCAATTACAGAAGGCGCTAGCATGAATCGAAATGGCCGTGTGTAGTTATGGTACATCTGAGTCAGTCGAATAACAAGTCGGAGTCGAGGACTATGAGGCGTTAATTGTGACGCCAACGCCGAACGCTGCTTTCGCAGCGGAGGTTTTCCATCCTGTGAGTTACGATCAACTGACCCTCGGTTGTTTACCAAGGACGAAGTAGACGACAATTTCCCTGTAGAGCCCAGTCGTGGTGGTATGCGGTTGAGTACTGGAATGGTGCCCGTGAACGTTCCTCTTCGTATCAAATTTTGATCCAGTGAGGCTGAGAAATCCGTAGAGTGTCGTCGTATTTTCCTTTGGCGTTGGTTGATCTTGGATTGGAGCGACTCGAGAAGCTTTGCGTAGAGTGTTAAAAGTGCTAAACGTGGCCGTGTACGCATGTGTTAGTCCCTTCTTCTTTGGCGATGCATGCTGTGCGAGGAAGCGCTGGGGTCCAGCCCGGTCACTATCTTCGAGTCGAGATGGAGCGCTATGGTTCATGATGATCTGCCAGAGGCATTCGGTATCCCAGTCCACTTTGTGATTCGTCTTCCCCACCAACGTCGAAGACAATTTCGTTCCGCTCGCAAAATAATCGCTGTCCGTTTCGGATGTTGCTTTATACTTACAGCATCCCGTACGTGGTGTTTATATAGCATTGCCCAACTTTTGGCGATTATGTTCGCTGCTCCTGGTTACCTTCCTGTTCAATGGGGAAAATTGTCTCGAAACTTTTGATTTTGAACGCGTCCCGCACCAGTTGATCGCATTCTCGACAAATCGTTCGAGGCTGCGGGTCGAAAAGACACGCCAAACTTTCGGCGCGAACGCAGCTGCCAACCCCGTTACGCAGCAAAACAAGGTGATCAATAGACCATTCGTGATCGCGCCGACGTACAAAATTCCGTAGAACTCGCGCCCGAACGATATCATGGATGAAATCGCAAACGTCACGATCCACCAAAACACCACGGAAGCGGTTGTAAGCACCAATACCGATCGATAGCTGCTTGAAGCTTCAATCAGCAGTCGAGCATTCGCGAGTGACTACTGCGAGATTCTGGATCATACCAAGCGCCCACAGATCGTTATCTTTACCCGTTCCCGACCAAGGCGCCAACGGTAAAAGTTTTGCGGGCACCAATATGATCAAAAGAGATGCGACCACTGCCTCGAACATCCAGTACACAAACACTTTACGGTTGAGGAAAGTGTGTAGATAGCCATCTTGGTAGAGGGGGAATCGGAGTACCGTACGAGACGAAATGTCATCGTCACCCACCGAAAACACGAGAATTGGGAGCGCTGTGAAGCCGATATTGAAAAGCTGCAAGAGCGTATCGAAGTATGTGCTCTGTCCTGAGTACAAACAAAAAGCGCCGTAAAAGAACTGCGGGAGAACTAGCAGCACGTTTTTGTAGAAGACATAAAGTGTCAGCACAGCAATCCGCCGATTCATGCCACGGCCGTGAACCAGCACAAGTTGTTGGAGGAAGCGGAAAGCTGGGAGTGAGTAATCACTCGAATCTGAAGCTTGGTGTCCTTCCTCGCCTGCAATGCCGACACCAATGTGAGCGCCCTGAATCATGGGCACATCGTTTGCTCCGTCACCAATTGCCAAAGTCACTTTGTTAGGACAGAAGTTTCGAACCATCGCAACGATGAGTTCCTTTTGCTTTGGACTGATCCGAGCGCAGAGGACAGACTTACACTCTAGGCATAACTCGAGAAACTCCTTTTCAATGCAGAAATTCTTGACCGCTTCGACCACCACGTCATCGATCAAAATTGCTAGCCCGCGTGAACTCTTTATGTTGACTTTTTGCGCACCAGTTGAAGATAAAGCAGTTTCCATTTCAACCGATCTCGTTGCTTCATCTCGAGCTTTTCGGAGTTCCCTGCCGAGGAAGTCTATCGCATCTTGCTTCGAGCCGTTCATCCAATCATTTGGATTTTCACACAGGCGAAGTAAGCGCATATCGTCCGAGACGAGATGTACTGCGTACGCAATATTTGTCGCAGTGTCTGCACGATCTCCAGTAAGCATCCACACCTTGATGCCAGCTACTCGGAATTTTTCCAAAGCCTCGGGAGCACCGTCTTGTATTTTGTCCTCGATAGCTGATACTCCGACGAGTACAAGACGACTTTCGAGCTCTGCAACAATCGCGTTGAGTTCTTCCTCGGATGTATCCTGGTTCGAGCTGTGTTTTATTGCAGTATATCGGGAAACCCACGACCGATACTCATCAGCGCTCACTTCACGCTCGGCAATGCAAAGCACTCGCAAACCGCTTGCAGAGTACGCCTTCATCTGATCTTTCGCTTGCAACACCGCACTTGGATTGTTGGCAGACTTGCTCAGGGCCTCAAGGATGACTGAATCCGCTCCTTTCGACATCAGCATGATTCTACCAGACGCCTCGCGACACAAAATCGAGCTCTTCTTCCGATCACTTGTAAATTCGAAGAGGTGCAGTACCTCGAGCTCTACATCTTGAGTGTTTATACGCACCACGACATGGGTGCTATCGCGCGTACGCAGTTCGACACCAGCCTGTGCAGCAGCAACGGCCAACGCTCGTTCATCGGGTGATGGTCCAGCGTATTCCATTTCAGTCAGTTTACCCGCCTGGCTGGACGTTTGAGGTGCAGAAGGCGAGCTGGGCCAAATAGAGTTGTTGATTGCAAGATTAAGCAAAAACCTCTGCATCGGAGAGCTTTTAGCCGGGCAAGCAAAAGCGTTAACGAACTCTTTCGTCGAGAATTCTTTCTGGTAACATCTTCGTCGGACATCCCCAATATTGTCGTTTGCAGTGCCTGCTCTACAGCCAACAGCGATCCATCTTCTTCTGCGAAATCAAAAGTTTCACCGTTCACATGACAAGAGCGAAAAGTCATCCGGTTACATGTGAGTGTCCCAGTCTTATCTGTGAAAATGTGCTCGACAAGTCCAAGCTCTTCATTGAGCTCGGACGATTGAACACACACAGCGCGCTTTTTGTCCACACTATGAAGAGTCTCAATAATGGACGGTCTGTTCGAGTATAAACGCATTGCTGGATCCATCGTAATTGCCCGCGATTGAAAATACCTAGTGAAGTCAATTGTGACTTGCAACGAAATGGGCACGAAATTCGAGAAGAGTAACATGTACGCCAAGAAGAGCCAGACGTAGTCTATAAAGACCGCGTTCTTGATGTCAGTTGGGATATACGGGTTACGTTGAACGCTGAGAGACTCGATAAGCTGAGCTTCGATAACCACTGCGACGACCAGGATAACTACTTGCACCGCAACAATCCCAAGCGTGACTTGGTTAATGAAGCCGCTTAGCCAGCTGGACTTAATAGGTGTGTCGGATGCGTTTTGTCGGACTCGCGTATCATCACCAGTGTAGATGACGACCCCGACAACCCAAGAAGTATCTTTAAGATGGGTGCCGCGGAGCAGTATGTTCGAAATGTCCAAGCTTGCAGTGTGGTCATCGGTAAGCTTGAGAGATCCTTTGAATTTGTCGATACACCGGTTTGGTGGCTCGCATTCAATGTGAATACCAGGCAATTGAGTGAGGCCCCAATTTGTTAGTTGCTGTCCGTCGTGAGATACACTATCTCGATACGCAGGTTTGCACAGTTCTGGATGCACAATGCGTGGCTTGAGCGAAGACTCTCCGTCGAGGTTGGCTGTCATCACGTAGCACTGACCATTTTCAGAGCTAGACGCAACGAGAGCAATGTCTGCCGGCAGCTCTTCGTTTTCTTCAACAAGAACAATATCTCCAACCACAAGTTCTTCACACATTACTGAGTGAGCTGTTTCGCCCGAAAAATGTAGAATTCGCACGGGTGCTCGGTTTTGCTCTTTATCCGCTCGATGTCGTTGGATATCTTCCATCAGGTCTCGCAATCCGCTCACCACGATGATAAACGACAACGGAACAACCATCGTCGGCATTCCATTTGAAGACGTCACTTGCGGGAGCAATTGCAACACGGTGATCAGAAGAAAATAAATATTCGAGAATCGTGTAAATTGCTTGAACAAGTTCTTGGGGAGGAAGTTGTACGGCGTATAGATGGACGTTTTGACGGCATTCGATGGAAAAGTATAGTTTTGTTGAGTTGATCCCAATAGCACTGTGCGAAACTCGGTCGCTGACGCCTCCATGCGCTTTTGTGTCGTTTTTGACGTTAAAATGATGCTGCTGATGCTGTTGATAGCCGAATTGATGGGTGTTTCTTCCATTGAAGCTTTCTCCACAATGCGCTATGCTCCACCACCACCACGAGAACTCAAACTGTCGAGCGAAATGAGAACATGCACTTCGCCTGCGTAATCCCACGAGTTTGAAGGTCATTGCTCGGCTCAATATATCTACTCTTGCAACGACCATTTTTAGGGTCTCTTATCTGCTGGAGATAGATACTTAATGGCTTTATGTGAGAAACGATGGAGTTCAAGTCCTGGAGAAATTCATGGGAAGCAGCGAAAGCAAGCCCACTCGCCAGCAAGAAGAGGCGTATGCGCTTCTAATGAAAAATCCATCCATGATCGCTGCCTTGGAGACCCTGGAGAGTAAGATTTCCACGACCACATAATACTGAAGCTGCTTAACTGATCCTTTGTCCTTGTTTCTAGTCGACAAACCAAACACAGGATTCCGATTCTATCGGCTTTTGCTGCGATGGATGCAGAGTAATATCTCTATGGTTAATTTGAGATTGACACCCACCATACTAATGCATACAACCAGCAAAAGCAAATCCATCGACCTTGAAGAATTCCATCGCTACTTCCAGCTGCCTCACACGACTTTTTCCAACTTGGTTTTCAGCAATATGGGGAAGCAAACTCCAGTTCGTGGCCTGCCGTTTGATGGTAATCCATTCATTCCGTTCAGAATGACGAGGATAGCACTGACGGTGTGCTTGCACTTACAGATTTTGTGCTGAACCTGTGGAATTTTTGCACCATGTCTCCCACGGACCTGTACGTGCACGTGTTCCGGCTGTACGGTCAGTAACTTGCAACGAATTCAATACATTCTACAATTGCACTAATACCTCGCCGTAGACGACGACCACAATGGAACGCTTGATGCCGCAGAGTACGAGAGTCTCTTTCGACTTTTGTACCACACAGAAAATCTCCCCAATGCAGTCAAGAAACAACTGAAAGCCATGACGGCTGAGCACGACGGGGTGATCACACTTGGTCTGTGGCAATGGGTGTCCTTAGAATGCATCTCGGCACTAATATCTCGGCTCCGTGCAGACTCCTTCTTGAAGGTGTGCTCTCGAAAAAGTTTATTCAAGCCGATATTTCATCTCCAAAGCAGAGCTCGCGCGAAGGCAAGTGTTACTAACTTGGCTTCGATAGAAATCTCGCCATATTGAACTCATCATAATTCATCTCCAACCGCAGAGTATGGGGACAAGGTACTGGTCCAACGTGAGCAAGAAGAGACAAAAGTTGCTCAATGGTCGGAAGGATATCTTCGACGTGGCACGTACTAGACTTCAATTTGATCCACGCCCACCGGTGAGCCCTCCATCCAAAGTAAACTCTCCAATACGTGATAGCAAAACGGCGTCAACAGTAAACCCCTTGACGGTAGACGAGATCCAGCATCACCACCATCAGCAACACCTGATAAATCATCTGCAAAAACGGAGCCGGATGACTTATATGCTTGGATCAAAGAGGAGTCACAGAAGCAGCCTCCGGTGCAGGTATATTTGACAGCATTTTCCCAGGCGGCCGTCGCCGAGTGCCGCTTGAAGGAATTCCCCAAAACGATACGTCACTTGGACGAGATCAGTTCCTGCTCGACTTGCGCTACAACGTCGCCGTTTCTGTAAAGCGTAAGTCAGTCTATTCAGTTTCATATTGTTCAATACACCTTGACCAATGGTGTGGAATGCTGATGAGCAGGACGTGACGAAGCACGAGCGGCTCTGGAAGAAATGTGGGAAGAAGAGCTGTCCTCACTGCGGCACGCCACAAAGTTATATCCTCAATGGTCAAAAGCGTATCGACGAAGACTCTGCATCAACAGACCGGCAAAAAGGTACTTAGCATCATCAAACGGATTCAAACATCATCTCGCACCACTAACCAATTTTATACACAGTCTGCACCGAAAGTGGTCAGGAGCTATACACAAAAGAAATTAGATTTAGAAGAAAGCATCATCCGCAAGCGCTTCACCGAGCGGTGGCAGACTCTGGACCGCGCAGCCGAACTCTTTGCCCAACGAGAGCTCTCTGCATCCCGACATTTAAGTTCTTCAGGCAATATCCAACCCAAGTCGGTGCACTTGAAATCCTCAACTACCCACAGTGACTCCAACAAGAGTCGAGTAGTGCCAGTTGCCAACAAATACCTAGTAAAATAGACAAAGCAATTATGCAAAAATTAACACGATGGAGCTTGGAGGCAACTGCTCAAAGTCTGCATTAGCTCGGTCGCTGCGAGGCGTTTGCAGCGTTGTCACAATGGGATTGCACTCGACTCTCGTAGCCCTTCCACACTTGACACGTAAACTCCAGCTCCTCCCTGAACGAGTCGCTCTTCTGCAATACAAACAACAGATATTATCCACGAGAACCTTACAAATTATATGTAAGAATGTTTCGCACCTCGATCTGCGTGTTGATCTCCTTCACCACCTCATGCAGCCGCGCAACCGAGCCCGTGATTCTCTGCAACAGAGCCTAGATTCATAAAAAGCCAACATATTTCTTAATTCCCAGAGCAGCACAGCACCAGCGTTCTCGACAGCTTCCTCACCTTTTGCTTCTCCTCGTGCGGGTCTACACTTACAAGCAACACACACACAAGCGTCAGTCCGGTCAGAAACACCCCCAAAGCCGCGTCAGCCACGCACTCTGCATGTTCAGCTCTGTCAAATTTTGACTCGTTTCAGATCGACTATCCCACTGAAACTCGCGTCAGATTTAAAAATCCCGAATAGCTCCAATATCTCTTTGACAACGTTCCACCGGCATGGAGACGCAGCAGCTACTACCGAGACTCGACGACGTGAACGTGCCGCTGACTGTTGGGGACGCCCGCAATGCAGCCAAAGACTATGGCCCAAAATCCTGCTGTCTCTCGTGGTCTGCATTTCGCAGTGACGTCTGGACGCTGCTGCACTACCGGACGTCGCTGCGGCACGGCTCGGGTCTGCAGCGCGCGTCCTACATGTTCGAAGTGTGCGTGCTGGTGTTGATCACGCTCAACGTGGCGCTGGCCATGTATATGTCGGCAGCTCCGGTGGGTCCGGCACGTACGTTTAATTGTGAGGTTGCGACAGTGCCAATGATGCTGATGGAAGTTCTATTGCAGCGGTGACCAGCTCCGACTGGTACAATATGTTCCTGTATGTGTCGACGGTGTTGTTCACGGTCGAGTATGTGTTGAGACTCTGGTCTTGCGTGGAGGACAAGAGGTTCACACATCCAGTTTTCGGACGGTGGGTAAAGTTGTGGTGACTGCATGGGGTTCAGTTGTTGAAGGATTTGGTGAACAGGTTGAAGTGGATGTTCCGCCCAATGTCGCTCATCGATCTGGCGGTGTTGGTGCCATTCTACTTTGAGATACTGCTCGAAAACCAGTAAGTGGATGCACATTATAGATCGTGGGAAGGCTTTAATTTGTAAATGAGCTGTTGTTCGAGCAGGGTGTCTATGTCGTCTCGAGGTGTGTTGACTTTGCGAGGGTTTCGACTGCTCCGCATCATGTCCTTCTTGCACTTGGAGCGATCCTACCGGGCAATGAAAAATCTGCGAGAGATTTTTGCTCTGAAGAAGGAGGAGCTGGGTGTAGTCAGTTACTTAACCATCGTCATCGTGTTGACCTCGTCCACTACCATGTACGTGCTTGATTTTACTTTGCTCATGGTTAATATCGTTCGCTGACATTTCATTAAAGCTTCTTCTTAGAGAACCCGGCGCAGCCGAAAGTGTTCTCGAGCATTGGTGTCTGTTCATGGTGGGCTATAGAAACCATCACGTCTCTCGGCTACGGTGACATTGTCCCGGTCACCGCTGCAGGCAGAGCCTTTTCATCCTTACTAGCTTTGTGGGGAATCATTCTGTTCACCATTCCTGGCGCTGTGCTGGGCAGTGGGTTCGTCGAAGTGATGCTCAAGAAGCAAGAGAAGAAGAACGAGCTGTCGATGGAGGAGTCGATCCGGATATCGCTAACCAAGGAGCTCCGTTCGTTTAGCTCCACCAGTGTAGCTTGGGGTACGTTGCCGCACAGACACTAAACGACATTACCCCGGTGTTATACTGATCGACTTTGTCGTCCTAGGCAACGACTCGCCGAGAACTGAAGGAGGCTCTCCACTCGCCCATTCGCTGCCACCGTCCACGTTTTCAACGCCGCACTACCAGGCTTTCCCGCCCCCACTCCTCCAATTGTGCGACTGCAAGAACAAGTGGACAAGCTGACTGCGACGCAGGTACGACCGTCAGAACGTCCAACACTATTCATCTCATCCCATTTTTTTGCCAGGTCCAACTTCAGGCGCAATTGAATCGGCAAGAAACTCAACTGCTATCGATCCTATCGCTACTCGAGAAAACGCTCCCACAACCGGAAAAGAAAGCCATGCCGCCGTTCAGCGCCATTGTGCCTCCCGAGTAGCAACTTCATGTAATAAAAGTTTTTCAACCCATATGGCTACATTTAGACTATATTGGTAAATTGTTTGAGGGGAGCTCATCAGCCCATACATTTGCACTGTTACGACGATGGAGAGTTACCACGCTGGCGACGCCAAGGCCGGCCGCGCCTCGTCCTACAAGGAGCGCGGCGGCCGCTCGCAAGGCCAGGGCGGCGGATACCAGGCGGCAGGAGCCTCTGGTCGCGGCTCGCTGCCTCGTCGGGGCTCCTCGGGCTCCGTGGGCTCGTCCAGAGACCGAGAGCGCGAACGGGACCGAGAGCGCGATCGAGACCGGGATCGGGACCGGGACCGAGACACTCGTAACAGGCCCAGGTCCAGGTCTAGAGACGCCGGTGGCTCCAGGGACCGACGTAGCAGCCGTAGCGTCTTCGGAGCTGCCGGGCCGGCGCTCCGCCTTCGCGAGAGGAAGAACTTATTGCTGATGCATCGTACAGGAGCCAGACGAGGAGACCTATCGCCTGCAGACGCAGCTGTGAGGGTCATCGGCATGGACACCAAGTACATGAAGGTAGGAGTTTTGTAGCTGCAAATTTAATGTGGATAGTGTAAATATTGCTAGTGGGACTGATTCTTTCGTGTGTGTAGGACGCAGAGCATCCTTATCTGACAGACAAGCTCGCTATGTTTCCGAGTGTGTTCCCTACCAACGCCAACTTCCCAGAGGAGAAGTTCCGCTTCCATGCGCTGCGCAACGTGGCGTTTGTGAGTCCTCTGCCCAAAGGTTTTAACCAGCAGTGGCATTTGCAGTACTCAGCCTTCACGGATAAGAAGTTGGCCATTTTTGATGATTTGACGAGGGCGACACGAGCAATTGTTCGGATACAGAAAGATGCAGATCAGGTGAAAAGTGCAAATGCGGAGGGATCAGCAGCAGGTGCTGAGGAAGGAGCTGTAGCAGCCACTGCAACTGTGGAGCGCGTATTTACGAGCTACTTGATTCGCCATGTGCGGCGGCTAGACGAGAGGACAAGCCACATTTGGATGACAGAGCTGGCTAACGGCACTCGATGTGCCCCGGAGCTTGCCCAGGCGTATGGCGTCCCGTTTAAACAGTGGCGTGCAGTTCCTGGGGTGTCAAAGTGTCCACTGTTAGAGTTTGTGGTACGATATCGTCCTGGGTATGCTGAAGCGACCTGGTATGTGAGGATGAATGTGGTCTATACGGAAATGCGCGAGCTACAGCGCGATAGTACATTACGGAAAGGAGACTGGTTTTTCAGCCCGCGGCGAAACCAACGGCGGAACCAAGGTTGGACAGACAAGCTTATTGATTATCTACACTCGATTGCACGGCAAGCTGCTATAGACGCCAGTGTAGGAGCAGAAAGCAAATCAGCAGACGGCGTTCCGAATTCAAGACCAGTAACGAATGGACTGGCGTCTAGCAACAGCGCTGGGACGTCTACCTCAAGTATCGTTGGATTAGTAAAGCGTGGGCAAGCAACACCCAGACTTCGGCATGGGGAGACGCCTGTACCAACAAACTCTTCGTCCGCCTCCAATCCTACGGGTTCCAGTGGGAATAGTGGCGTAGATATCACACCACCTACGACGTTGTCCTGGCATGAGAAGTGGTCGTATGTGCTGAAATTGTCGGAGTATCAGTTCAAAATGGGTTTGTTAGACCGACCGCGATATTTCGATGGGCTTATATCACTTTTCCAGAAGTCACTGGCACCACGCCGAGTGAGAGGCAGCGGATCGAGTGCGTCCACTCGCTGCTCGTCTGCGTTAGCTCTTGGCGTAAACGGCATCATGGAGCTGATATCTGTGGTTCAAAAGTTACTGCCGGAGTTGTTGCTATCAGCAGATACTGTATTGCTGCTAGTAAAAACTGTCTTGCAGCACTTGCGGTATCTGCTACCACCGGGGCGTCCTGTGCCTCCGGAGACTACGGGCAGTGCATTACAGGAGGATCTGTTGATTGCGCTATGCCAAATGCTGCGCGATGTACTGCTTAACGGGAGCGACGTTTTGGTTCGTCTTGAAGAAAACGGTACGTGCTGTCTTAGTCTGATTTCGAGGCAACTACACCGATTCTAACCTACTCGTGTTTCAATTAGCACCTTCTTTATGGCCACACTACATTTTCACCGAGCGGTTTTTCAATCGGGACGTGTACGGCGCCGCTGCTATCCAAACGTGTATTGATCGTTGTCAACGAAAGAGTAAGGAAATTGGTGGCCGGATTCTGCGATTGCAGCAATCGTGCCCATCGCTAAGTGCCGCTGGCGCGGGTCATGTACTTGCCGCCACCATGCGCAATGAGGCACAAGTCCTTCAGACACTTGACCGCTTTCATCGTGTGGATTCGACCCTGGATCTGCATCGAGTATACAATGAGGTGTTTGGCCCGCTGCCGACAGTAAGACGCGGCGGTAACACTCCTGCAGAGCTTCCTGTTGACGTGGCGGCGCTCTTTCTTGTATGCGAGTGGGCCGTTACTAATCAGCGCCCTGCCGAATATCGATATCTCTCGGCTCTTGCATTAATTGAGATGCACAGCAACGCGCTTCTGGAGTTTGGCAAAGAGTGAGTTGTTTCTTCTCCCTTGTACTATGTGAAGTAAATGCTGACACTGTTTCCCGTTTGTGGTTTACAGCAAGGAGCTTCTACCTCATTGCGGGCCTAAAGACCACCAGGTTGTCCTCCAAAGCGCACTGCAAAATTTTCTTCATCGGTACGAGCCCAAGGTCATCACAGAGGTCACCCAGGTTATCGAGCTGTTTTGTCTTCTCGTGCGGCGACGATTGTTCAGTGTCGCAAGCTTTGTGGAATTTGCATCATGCTGTAACGAAGCAGCTGCGAGTATGACCAGCAGTCCGTTGCTCACTTTGGCAGCGGGGGCTGGAGGTGAGATTGCAAAACGAAGAGAGTCGGCGCCTGTGGTTCACACAGCTTACAACATTGAATGTTCCCTGGACGTGGATATAAGTCTAACGACATCCACTTGCTTTCATCAAGTGATCGGCTCAAGTTATACCTGTGGCAACTTCCACGCAGCGCATTCCCGTTGCCTACATGCGTACCCATGCTTCCTGAGGACAGCTACGATGCGGAGTTGACGTATCTGCGTTGGTTGGAAGTGATGGAACTTCGCCGCGAACACCTCCTTTACTCGAAGACACTTGAGCGAGCTCAATCCTTGTGCGTCTATGTGTTCCATACGCACGGCCAAGTCAACGATAACCCAATGGTTGGCACTCCAGGAGCTGCAGGCGCTGCCCCTGCTGCCGTTAGTTCCGGCTCTGGAGATTCCAGCCGTGTTATGAAGGAAGTAGATTACCAAGGTAAGGTTGGCGAACTTGTTTCGGCTGTGAAGACCATGTGCGGTCACGATAAAGGGCGTTTTACGCGGTGGTTTCTACACAACATTTACGAGGAGGCAACCTTTTTCCGCTTCTCGGATTTTGGCAGTGTGGAGCAAGTGATGCGGCTTGTGTGTCTCGTGCTTGAGATTGTGGATATACTGGCTTTATTAGAGGTGTTGGTGCACTTCTTGCGGCGCTCGCCGAGCTTCCTCGTGAAGAACGTTGTTTTGGCTATGATAGAACGCCATGAACTTGCGTTCTGTGCAACCGATCAGATACCGTTTTTGCTTCAGTCATTTGTGGACCGCTTTAACAATCCAAAGAACGCTGACGATAAAGCTGGCAATTTGGCTCAGTTTTTCTGCAAGATGTACTACGAGCACATTAAGAAGAAAGAAGTTGCCAAGCTGGACTTGCCGATGGCGCTACTCCGCCCAATTGCCGAAACAGCGCGCAAGAACCAGGAGTCTGCTGCTGGCGGTAACACGAATGGCAATGCGAACGCAAATGGTGGCAGCAATGGAAACAGTCAAAAGAAGGAATTGTCGTTAGAGACCACAAACCCTATTGTGCGAATCCCGCCACCTCGCGAAGTGCTTCCGCCTGAGCTGAAAAACGCTCTTTCGCGATCTTTTAAGGCCCTACAGGCTAGAGCATTTGATGGTCCGGACGCCGACGGCAAGCAAACGCCAGCAACACCTGGAGCTGGTACTAGCACCCCATTGCACAGCCCTGACAGCCAGGGTGCCTCGTCATCGGCTGATTCACTGGCTGCTTACGATCCTGGATATTCCAGTTTGTCGTGGCAAGAGGTTGTTGGCGAAGCTACCCCTGCATCCGAGGCCAAGTGTCGTGACAGTGCTATTGACTTTGCAGTTGCCGCGATCAACATGAGTATGACGTCTTCGTCTGTTGGCTCTACTAGCGCAAACGCTACGCGGGAGCGGCGCACGCCTAACTACGTGTTCTTCTTCCGAGCCGTGATGAGCGAGGCTATGGACAAATGGATGGCCAACATCTCAGCAAGAGTCAAGGCCAATTGCAAGCGACCTATTACAACGCCGCACTATCTACACCGCTGCGTGCGCCTGATTCGCGAGGTTGTTGAACAGCATCCGGATAACGGCGAAGAGTTCAACGAAAAATTCTCGAACACCCTGGTGGTGTGGCTGCAAAAGGAAGTTCTACCAGGGTTCGCTGGCAGTGACACGCCTAAGCGCTCACGCAACCCATTTTTGAATGCTGACAACAGTAAAGAAGCCTTTGCACTCAACCAGAAGGGCCGCCTCGACCGCCTGCAGTACGGCCTCAAGAGTTTCCTTGTGTCGCTTATTGTACACAAAGTACTAGACCTCTCCCAGGTGCTTCGCCTCGTGCTCGTGCCGCTCTTTCCGCGACTGGTATGTACTGCCGCTCCCCTTTAATTTGTGCCGTGGATCTCACTCTTGATTTCTTTTGCAGCGTCGAGCATCGCGGGATCCACCGCCAAACTTACCGACACAACTTCTAGCGATGGCGCTGGTGTTCCAACTCTTCTCGGAGCCTCCGCAAAACCTTTTGTTGGAGCCCCAGAAGCTCGTTATGTTCGACGAGCCTTTGGTGAGTTTCGGTTGGCTTTTCATTTTTTAGATGCATGACTAATCATTCTGTGTGATGATAATAATGCAGACGAAATACCACTTGCGCTTCCTGCGTACTCAAGTCCCGGCTTGCTTAATGTTCCCATTATGCTTCCTGCTGTGCCAAATCTCGTATCAGATGGAAGACAATTTTGTGCTTCGCAAGCGCGAGGAGCGTGGCACGTTAGCAAGCGCTACACTGTTTAACTTGACATCGGACGGTATTATCCGCGATATCATCTTCCATGACACCAAAGAAGCCCGCGAAAAGCACATTCTGCCCGTTTATCACAAGAAACAGTGGCATACCGCTGTCCTCCTGACGCATTTCTTCCGACCACCGACGTCGCAGGCAGAAGACGGGAATGGCCAAGTCCAACTACTGAAGGTGAATCAAATCATCGATCAGATGAACGTATGGACGCTTCATCGTGGTGGATCGATCTACCTCGATTTACAGATGAGTCGTCAGCAACAGAAAGTTAAACGCTCTAAAAAGCGTTCGGAGCACCAGCGCCGGCAACAGCAGGCAGGTCCAAACAAGCGCAAGGCGCCTTCGGGTGAGATTTCAACGCGCTCCAGTAAACGCGCAGCCTTGGAGAATGGCGACGGGAAAGTAGCGGTACCCGTGAATGGATATGTTGGTGGCAAGACTCCCGGCGAGAAAGACATTTCGTTTGGTGGTAGTTTACTGAACCACAATCTCTCCGACGGTGAGGACGAGGCCGACGATGACGATCTAGACGATGAGCTCGGGTTTGACGAGACGAGCACTGCTACTGAAATCCTGTCGAACTTAATTGTGCTGCGCACGCTGAAGCGTAGCTCTCGACCTGCGCCTGGGGTTGGCTCAACTTCAGCCTCTTCGTCTGCTGCGCAGTCATCGGTGCCAGTTCCGCAGACTACCTCAGCGACGATCACGACGCTGTCATCGTCGTCGCCGCTTGCTACGCCAAAACTCTACGGCACTCCTCACTATCCCCACCACGAGGGAGGAAGCAGCAAGCATCGAGGAGGAACACCCGGTCCCAGCGATGGCTTGAAGAAGAAAGCACCGATTCCCACGCTGCCGATAACTGTAGCGGCTATCCAAAGTACGTTGACCGCGTGCGAAGCTCGTATGCTGGAAGCAGCACGGGAGGCTCAGGACTCGGCAGTGGCGTCTCTGTATGCTGCCACAGTATGCAGTATCTCAAGACGCGCAATGGGGTCAGTGATCGCGAAGATTTTGCAAATTTTAGAGGACGATGTCAAGCACGCACAGCTTGACAAGTTCGCCCGGCAATTGAACACGACATCCGTCGTTCATCTCGTTGGCGGCATCATGTGCACACCGCCTGGCAATGCGTTTTTGCCCCGCTACATGATGTCGCTGGCGACTCAGCTGGAATGGCTGTACGAGGGCTGCGCACTGTATGATCAACAACGGCAGTCCGCGGCGGGAGCGAGCGATGCAGTTTTCCTTCGGCGACTGCGATGTAAGCTCGCCGTGCGGCTTCAGCTTGTGGGTGTTATCGGACCCACAAAACATGCTGTCCTGACGATTTGCTACCGGGACCGTATCGTCAAGACACTTTTCACGCTTCTGGGGACTTCAGCAGTCTCCACAGGACCGGGTCTTTCACTATTTAGCTGGATCCTGGACCTCATCCCGATTATCAACGCCTCAGTGCTCCACGACAAGCAATTCGTAAGTACCAAGTGCTTCATATTGTCATAAACCACAAAAGCTAACCGTTCTGTTTTACTAGGAACTCGTGCAAGCGCTGAAGCTGCCCGAAGAGCTGAAGAAACGCGTTTGGTCCGTGCTACCACGCCCGATGAGCTTGTACGGAGGTGCCAATGTGTTCGTCGGTCTTTCTAATCACAACGGAAATCCGGACTATGCACCAGTGGATACTTGGGGACTCCTTGAGCACGTGCCACAGTTACCAAGTGACGTGCTTGTGCCAGCTTTGCCTGCTCAGATCCCTAAGCGTCCACGTCGCGTCTTCCGATGTATTTAGGACAGGAAACTTTTTAGCGGCTTTGGCACTCGGGAGTCTGTCGAGTTTTGTGGCAACACTCCCATTTGTACGAAATTCGAGGCCAAAACTGCACAAAAAGGCTGCCACTGCAGCCAAAACTACGCAAGCAAGACCATATTTAATTTGCAATGAATGCATTCTCTTGTGTGCGCTTTCCACCTGTTTTTTAAGCTGTAGACGTTAAGGTCTCTCTTTCAGTGCAGAGGGCGATGCTTTCATCTTCTTCATCGTCCTCGTCGTCGTTGTCGACATCAACCCAAGACTCGAAAGCCATGAGGAATTCATTGAAATGAATCGTGCCGTTGTTGTTCCAGTCCATCTCCTGGAAGCGGCGCTCCCAAATGGCCCAGTTAGCCGAGTCTTCACCTGAGTCTGCTCAATCATGACGCAAACCCATTTGAATTAGCAAATGATCGAGCATCTTACGCACTGACTCACCTCTGTAGCTTCCTGAGCGCTTCATGAGTTTTTCGTTGGTGAATGGCGAGCCATTGAAGTCTCGAGCTGTGAAAACATGCTATTGCTGAAACAACAACAAAAGTTAATATGAAGTAGCACAACGCATCGCCAAGTCATCCAGACTACCAACCGACTAATATATCCACTCCCATTCGTGTCGAACCAAAGGAAAGCATCCACAGCCAACTGAAGAGCATCTCGTATTTGTTGCTCCTATTCGACCAACAAATCCAGAACGTATCATCAAGTTAATTTAGTATCGAGACATAGATATCACTGCAATACCTCTTCACTTAGTTCTTTCGTGCTAGTTGCAGAGCTTGCCGATCGACCACCACGAGATCTATGACACGAATACAAGTTAGCCACGACTGTAACTTACTTTGTTCGTATGTATTATATATTGTACGAGTAGAAAATGCTGAGTCGATTTTTCTCCAGCAATGGCATTCTCTACAACACCCCAGTAAAAACATCAAGACTTTTAACGGCACAACAGATGTGATACTTACGAAAACTAAGTAGGCAATCGCAAGGCTAATAAGAATAATCTTGAACGTGAGTTTGCCATTCTGCTCGAGGTCCGATTCCTCGTAGATCTGGGCGATCTCTGCGTCAGAAAAGATACACCGATCTTTCTGAAGAGCGAGGGGACTTCGTCGTGCCCGATGTATCCCTTGCTCTCTGTGTCGAACTCTTTGAACGCCCTGCGAACGCAATTGAAAGCGTTCTGTACGAAATGAATTACTGTGTTAGTACCATGAGCATTGTTTCACCGAACTTGAACAAAAGCAAACCGTGGCTTGCGGAAACTTGAGCAGGATTCGAGTGAATGGGCTGGATATTCACAGCACACAAATGTCAAGAGAACCACAAAATCTTAAGTGGGAATGGG
>JAAVTG010000342.1:0-27689 GCA_011947345.1 Phytophthora quininea
GTCACGATGGAGTGGTGGACGGGTCTGTGGCTGAACGAAGGCTTCGCTCAGTTCATGGAGTTCGACGCGTCGAATCAGATCTACCCGGAGTGGAAGCTCTGGGAGACGTTTGTGCAGGACATTATGCTCGGCTCGGCTTTGTTAAGGACGCGATGGTGTCGTCTCACCCCATTGAAGTTGTGGTCAACCATCCGCAGGAAGCGGACGAGATCTTTGATGCCATTTCCTACCATAAGGGGTCGAGTGTAGTTCGTATGCTGTCTGAGTATCTTGGACGCGATGTGTTCTATCGCGGTGTTCACGACTATCTCGTCAAGCATAGTTATAAGAACACTGTGACGGAGGATTTGTGGGAAGCTCTGGAGCAAGCGTCCGGCCAAAAGGTGAAGGAGATGGCCAACACTTGGACGAAGCAAGTTGGCTTCCCACTGGTGACGTTGCAGCAAAACGATGATGGCAAGTGTGTACTTGTCCAGGAACGCTTCTTCTCCGACCAACAGCTCTGCAGCGGCGACAACTCGCTGTGGGATGTGCCGGTGACATTTTGCACGTCGGAAGACCCGAACACCATCAAGCGGGTCGGGATTTGGGATGCAAAAACTGCATCGCTGAAGAGTTCGACCACTCCAACGACTCCGCTCGTCGCTGGCGACGACATCAACAAGCAAATCCAGTTGCCGAGCGACCCTAAAGGATGGATCAAGCTCAATCCAAACCAGGCGAGCTACTACCTCGTCAATTACTCGCCAGCCTTGTGGAAGCGTCTGCAAATTCCTGTGAAGCAGCAGCTTCTCGGCGTTCCGGATCGTGTCAGCTTGCTGAACTCGATCTTTGCGTTTGCACGCGCTGGAGTGGTGGATCTTCCGGTCGCACTTGACTTTACGAGTTCGTACCTGGACGAGTACGCCTCGTTGTGCTGGAAGGAGATCTCTCGCAACATGGGCTACTACTCCAATCTGTTTCGCGAGGAGCCATTCTACGCTGATTTCCAGCGCTACATCCGCACATTGTTTGCCCACGTGATGAAGCGTCTTGGGTGGGACAGCTCTAAAGAACAAGCCTCGGCTGACGAGGGTGAGTTCCGCAAGACCGTGATCTACCGTTTGGGTCTTGCCAATGACCCAGACGTGATCAAGGAGGCCAAGAAACGCTTCCACGCGTACATTGGCGGCGAGTCGTCTGCACTGTCCGGCGACCTGCGCGGAGCAGTGTTCGATATCGAGGTCACGTATGGCGACGCCTCCAACGTCAAGCTGCTGCAGGAGCTTCACAATTCGAGTGACTTTGCCGAGGAGCGGGAGGACTGTCTGAACGCGATGGGGTCTGTGTCGGGTGCGAGCGCCAAGCTGCAAGTGTTGGAGTGGGCCGTCGAGAACGTGCGGGCGCAAGACATTCGCTTCCCGTTTGTAAGTGTGGCTGGGGACAAACTCGGCGTTCAAGTGGCGTGGCAGTTCATCCAGGACAAATGGGACTTGTTGGCCACAAAGTACTCGGCGATGACGTTGGGCTTCATTGTGTGCGGGGTCGTGTCTCGATTCCAGAGCGAGGCCAGTGCAGCTGAGGTGGAGGCCTTTATGGTGGGCAAGGACACGGGCGGATACAAGCGGCGTCTGGAAGTGTCGTTGGAAGGAGTGCGTCTGAAGAGTGCTGTCCACTGCCGCGATCGTGAACCTCTGGCGAGATGGCTGAAGGAGCGAGCGGTCTAGAGCGATTGCAGGTTGTGGTAAGTTGTCTGTCATCGATACATGTCTTTGGATTCCGAATGTTGTGGTCGAAGCTTCCTTTCGTGTGCGCCGTGTGCTAGAATCGATCGGTGGAGATGTAAACGCTGAGCTTTTATATTACTATGACTTAGTTGGGTGTGTCCAAGCCAGCAAGCACACCGCCACGGGCGAGCAGGTCGGCGATGTCGTCCTTGTTGGCCAACTGCGACTCGCGCACGTCACGCACCAGGCGCTGCACCTTCTTCTCCTGCTTGAGGTACTGCACCGCAATGTTGCCCAGGTTGCTGTCCGGAAGCGCCTCGGTGAACTGCAGACCCTCGCGGTAGACAATCTTGCTGGCCAGGCTGGACGCCACGATGGAGCGCAGGTACGCGAGCGGCACGTTCTTCTGCACGCGGTCCAGGGCCACCTCGCGGAGCTTGGGCGGCAGGTGCTCCTCGATGAGTGTGAACAGCACCTGCTGGTCCGCCTCGCACACGTTGTCGAAGTGGGCCAAGACGGCGTCGTGCACGCGAGTGATGGCACGACTAATGCGCTCACTGGCGGGCGGCAACGCAGCCGTGGGGTTCTTCTTGTACTCGCGGAAGAGCAGGTGGGCCTCGACGCGGGCCAGAGCACGCAGCTTGTCGACAACCTCCAGCACCAGCTCGTCCTTGACCGCCAGGAACTCGTCGGTCTCGAGCAGCATGCTGGCCACAATCTCGTACGACGAGCAGACCACGCCGCACTTGTTGGCCGAGCTGTCCTTGACAATGACAACGCCGGCGCTGTCGAACAGCAGCTGGCGAGCCTCGGGCGTGATGAAGAGGTTGGCACCTTCGACAATCAGACCAGAGGACGGCTTTCCGTCGGCATCAAGGTAGTCGCGCCAGTTGTTCTCGTTGATGGTGTTGGGACGGCCACCAGCGGGGATGAACAAGTCGCTCTTGACACGGTTGTGCATCGAGTTACGGGCGCGGATGCCCTCGGGGTGGCAATGTCGTGCTTGACGCCGGTGGCAGCCGAAATCTTGGAGCCGTCAAAGCTCGACAGAGGCAGCGACTCGTCCACAAGACGCAGCAGCTCCGTCATGTCCAGTCCCTCGGGGTCCTCGATCACACCAGTGCCATCGCAAATGCCGACGATACGCAGGTTGCTACCGTACTCGCGGTGGAGGATCTTGATAACATTGCCGGCAACGTCGCCGTCAGTACCGCCCGTGATCTTGACCGTGAACGGCTGCTTGGTGGGGTCAATGTTCTGCGAGCGCAGAGCGACATCGGCGAAGACGGCCACACCCTCACTAGTGACTCCGTACACCTTGTGGTTGAAACCAGCGTTGGGCTTGGAGCTGATGAAGGCGCGCGGGATCGGGTAGCCACGGTAGGCAGCACGGTTCGTCATCCAGACAATGTCGTCCGGGATGATGTTCTCGTCCGGTCCCAGGTAGATGAGCTCGTCCTGGCCGTAGTAGTCCACGATCTTGGCCTTGACAGCCTCGTTGGTGGTGTTCAGGTCGAGCAGAGCGTCCGAGAAGGCCTTGACGCTCTTGCGCAGGATGAAGTCACGCGGGGCAACGTCGCCGATGGGTCCGACGATCGGGTCGCACAGCACGACGGCCTTGGAGCCACCCTCGGGGATGTCCTTGTTCTTGAGCTGCTGAGCGAAGGCCAAGTTGTAGGCCTCGTTGTACTGGCGAGCGCTCTCGAGCGCGTGGGCGTCCGTGGAGCTGGGGTACACCATACGGAGACCACCGCGAGCAATGTCACGGAAACGCACGTGGAAGCCCTTAAAGCGACGGCCGTAGATGAAGAAGACGCCGAACGGAGTGTCCTTGCCGACGGTGCCGTAGCCCATGATGCTGGGGTCCATGCGCAGCGACAGCGCGTAGCGGTCGCGCACGTACTTGTTGGTGCGCAGCGTGCCGCGGATAGCGTCCACCATGGTGTTGAGCAGCAGGATAGCGTCCTCGGTCTCGACGTTGCGGCGGATCTCCTTCTTGAGCTCGTCGACGATGGCATCCTGCTGCGCGTCGGTCATGGGGTGTTCTGCGGGTCGAACTTCTGCATGAAGAAGTCGGCGGCGCGCGAGGCGAACTGCAGGTGGTGGTCGTGCTCGAGCGTCTCCATGATGCGCGTGAGCGAGTACGCGAACGGGTCCTTCTTTGCCAGCACGCCGTGCAGCATGTTGCCGTAGGTGTAAATGAGCTCGGCGCGCGATGCCGAGCTCCGGGTGCTTCTCGGTGAGACGCACCGGTCGGTCGTCGATCCACTTGAGCAGCTTCAGGTTGCCCGAGATCTTGGACCACTCGAACTTGAAGTCGGAGGCGAGCGCTTCCTCGCCGGGCTGCACGAGGATGCGGATCATGGCGACGTGGCCGCCGCCGTTGTTGTTCTGCGGGTCCTTGACCACGTCCAGGTGGGCGCGCACCACCTTGAGCTGGCACAGACCCAAGTACGTGGCCGCCTTCTGCATGAAGCTCTTGGGGATGACGTTGGACGCGGCGATGGTGAGCATGGTCTGCGGGATGCCGCTGCTCGCGAGCTTGTTCTCGTCGTTGCGGGTCTCCCACTTGTGCTCCACCTGCACGGACACGCCCTCGGTGCCGCGAACCTTCTCGAACAGCTCCATCTGCCAGGCGAGCCGGCGCGGGTTGCTGAACTGCACGTACATGGTGTTGCTGTGGTTGAGGAAGGCGTCAACGGCCGCGGGCTCGAAGTGCTTGCCCGGCGCCGGGTAGCACGTGTTGTCGGCGTACTTGCCGTCCTGGATCTCGGCACAAAACTTGAGGATGCTCTCGCGAGCCTCCTTCTCCTCGGGGTCTTGTTCAGGAACGGCTCCTGCTGGCCGAAGCGGAAGATGTCGAGCGCCAGCGAGTCGTCGAGCGCCGTGAAAATCTTGACGCGCGCGAGCGTGGCGCCGTCCACGGTCTGCGGCAGCTGGTCCAGCACGTTGGCCAGGCGGCCCGGGAAGTTGGCGCCCGAGCGAAAGTGCGAGAAGACGGCCTGGTCGGGCGAGCGGATCATGACCTCGGGCTGCTGCGCGTTGACGAGCGCCGTGATGGCGTTCAGGTGCTGCAACCGGTCCTCCTCGTGGATGGAGCGGAAGTAGGCCGGCGGCATGTTGTTTAGGAACCAGGGCACGGTCTTGGCGGCCGCGTCCTTCTGGAACTTGTCGAGCGCCTGCAGCATCTCCTGCTCGCCGCCGCCGCTCTGGGCCGCGAAGGCGCGCGCCAGCAGCGAGTGCAGCTGCGGGCGGGCCGTCGAGGACGAGGCCCGCATCGCCCGGAACTGGGAGGCTTGCAGCATTGCCTTGTGTGTGTGTATGGAGGGAGGGGAGGCTTGGCACGGGACGAGGCGAATTGCGGAATGCCCAGCCGCGCCGGCAAGCTCCTCGTGCTCGCTGTGGTGGCGTCCGCTCCTGCCGCAAATCAGTGCAACCGACACACGAACGCTGACGTTCGCGCGCGCTCCCAAGCGGCACTTGGTGTTTGTATGGATTCGTTTACAGAGGGGTCGGGTTGAGGTATGACGCCGCGGACGTGGCGATCTGGAGGCGGGATATCGACCAATCCGCGCGCGTTAAATCGCGCCTGTCTCGTGTTTGGTGTGGCCCACATGAAAATCCTGTTGAAAAGAGTACTTGAACTTGACAGCAATCCATGGTTAAAGAGAGGTAGCAAATAAAAGAACTGATGCTTACAGTGACTTTAGTATCAGAAGCACAGAACTCATCCGTAATTGAATCACAACAGTACACAGACTATCGAGCTAGACGGGGATTCCAACATGGCTACACTGCCATTGCCACGTCTACGGAGCATCAGGTTGCAGTCTCCACAAGAGACAGACCTCCCCGCGGGAAGCTCGCGAGGGCAACTCGCACCCGGTTCGCGCGGCTCGCCGAAGCGCAACGACGCCGCGGGCAGGCAGGCAGGCAGCACAGCAACCCGACGGCACTCCCGCGCGCTTTCTTCCACGTGGCTTGGGGGCTCCAAAATTTCCCCTCCTCGGTCTCCAATCTCAAAGTGCGTCGATTACAAAGTCTCTCTAATCGGCTCTCTCTCTCTCTCTCACGGCTTAACAGCTTGAACCCGTGCCGGAGATTTGATTTGAACTTGCCTAGACCTTCAACCACATGACCAGCAGCAGCAGGATAGCGCCGCGTTGTGGGCCACCAAAATACACGTGCAAAGCGGCCGCTCGACTGTCTACTTGCACTTGCGTTGCAGTTGGGGTCCGCTTGGTGGCGCCGAGACCGCCAGATGGCGCTCGATGACGCCGGAACGGAGCCCGCGGAAGTGCCCTCAGCGTCAGGCGCCGGGCCGTCCTTGTCCGTCGCGACAACTGCAGCTGCAAGCGCCTCCGGACGTCGGACAAGCGACCCGCAGCGGGCCCCGGACAGCGCTGCAGCAACCAAGCCCAATCAGGCTGATTATCAGCCGCCCGCCGACGGCCACGTGGATGCAGTTGCCGCGCTGCAGCAACAGCTCGCACGCGTCCAGCACGAGCTGCTGGAGATTCACAGCAATGATCTCGTCGACGGTGGCGGCAGCAGCAGCAAAGCAGTCGATGCGACTGAACCGCTGCAGACCGATGATGCAATCGAGTATCGCGTGGTCGAATTTGGCGGCGGTGGCGTCTATCGCGGCCAAGTTCGGCTGTTGAGCGACGGCGAGATCTGTCTGCCACATGGCGTCGGGGTGCTCACGACTGCAGATGAAAGCTTTGCTGGGCAGTGGGTCGATGGGAGACAAGTAGGGCACGGCACGCACTACAGCAGCACGCTGGAATTCGAAGGCGACTTTGGCCATGAGCAAAACTACGGCGTAGGATTCTACACGTTCGGGGCTCTGTTCGTCGGGAGGTGGTGTCAAAACGCTGCAACGTTGGAAGATATACATCGCTATCCTCACGGGCTTGGCAGACTGCAACATTGGGGGTCCCGGATGTTGTCGGGTGGTTCAAAGGACTTCGTTGTGTTCACAAGAGCCCTTCCAATAACGCTGGTGAAGCGTTCCAGTTACCGCCTAGTGTGCGTCTGCAATCGCAACCAGCCCGTGGTCTGCTCGTTGCAGACGAGAAGCTGCAGTTCTGGCGCAGAGCTGCTCTGTTGCGAGCGCTGAGCTCTTGGAGTCGACTCTGCAGCGACTTTGCTATTGAGAAGGCCAAGCGCAGTCGACTGCTAGCTGTGGAGGCACAGCAACGAGCACGACAAGCAGAGCAACGCGCTATCTGGGAAGATCAAGGGCGACAGAAGGAACGGAAAAGCCAAGACGCAGCAGAGCTGTTGGACCAGTTGGCGAAGGCCCGAGAAGCGCAAGACCGACGACAGCACCGTCGACAGCTTTACGCTCAGCGACTCGCTCGGGCCATCGAGCAACGTGACCTAGCGCAAGCGTGCGTGACCAAGCAGCAAATCGCCGTGACAACTCTCGAAAGCGAATTGCAAGAGATCCTGACGCTGCTCGACGAAGCGCGTCAAACTCAAGACGACTGCGCACGACACGCTCGAGAGCTGCACGTGCTCAAGCGGCAGATCGAAAATGCTTCGGTGAAAATCAACGCCGTTCGGTTCGGCGACCAGCGTATCGAGCATCATCAAGACACAGCACCAGCATCGGAGCCGGGGTTAACACAACGGAGTGTTCCATCCACGCCAGCAAAGAAAACTCCGCGGCAACGAGACGGTAGTGTGCCAACTCTTCACGACCCAGTGCCTCGATCTTCTCATCGGAGCAGCGCCACACTCCACCAACAGTTCGTGTGTGGCGTACCAAACTGCACTTGCGGTATCCCACGCGATGTTTTCCGTCGGGCCGGAGCAGCTTTGAACGATGAATAAAAACCGCGATGCCTTTTATGGTTTAGCGGGTTTCATTGCTAATATTGTCGGAGATCGGAATCAACCGAGCAATATGCTGCCTCGACGGGCCCAAGAGCTTGTTAAACGCTTCGTAGGGGTCTCCGAGCGAGTTCACTACTACCTCGAACCGTCCGAGAGTGGATCGTGGATCTCGATCCTCTGCCAGCCTACCCACGATGACATCAAGACTGCTCTCCTGGGCTCCTCGGACGTGTACTCGCACCCGAGTCTCGTCCGCCTTTTATTCCGAGACGACACGTTCAAAGACCTTCGAGACCGCTACGTTCACCTTGTCGACATGTTGGAATTCCACTGCCCTCGACGGATACTTAGCGAGCTATTCAACAACTTGGACAAGCTTTCGCCAGAAGATCGAGGTCGGAGTTTCCTCCTACTAGCGTCCGAAGTCCCAGATAGCGATGACGGAGAGCAAATGGTGGACGAACGTCGCTTGGATTACTTGGACAGGATCGCTGAGAGCTTCACAGTATCTCCACCGACACTACGGGCACAACTTCTTCTAGCAGCGGCAATAATTGGACACGACTCGATGGTGACACTGTTGCTTCGGGATATCGCTGCTGATCATGAGCTGTCGCCGAGTATCGACGCCGTTGAAGCAGAGTGTCTAGTCGAAGCAGCCATCAACCAGCATTTCCACACCGTGGAGCTGCTCTTGGAAGGCGGACGCTTCTTGAACGGCAACGAAACTCGCTTCGACGGAGTGGCGAAAGCGCTCGAAGTTTCCTGCACCAACGGTTCGATCGACATCGCTGACATTTTATTACCGCAGTATCTCTCGCATTGCACAGCTTCTTCGGTGTGTGGCAGTCTCCACCCTCGACTGCTCCGACTAGCGCTATCACATCGCCATTTCGACGTCATCGAGTTACTTCTTCAATGCGACCCGCGAGGTTCCCTCTGCAATTTAAACAAACTCGTGGATATCCTGCGAGGTGAAGTAGACCAAGCAGAGCAAGACGAATCCGCACAAACTCTCAACTTCATGTCTGTCGTTGCAGGATTCGAGAACGATGACATCGGCGACCTGGAGATGTGGGACGCTGCAGCGTTGGCACGTGGCATCTTGTCTGAAAACGCAACTCTGGTGCGGTTCCTGGTGAACCACGTAAGGTTCTGTCGTGAAGCGATGGCAGTAGCAATGGAGACGGCACAGGACTCAGGGAATCGCGAACTGGTCGACATCATTTCGACAAAGCTGGCAGATGCGCAACAAGACGAAGCGGTGGTGTCGACCACTGTGGAAGTTCAGTCCGATCCGACTCATAGCCCCATGGCACAATCCAACACGGAACGAAGAGCACCATCTAATGTGAAAGCGCACCGCTCGGCGAGTTTTACCGCAGTCGAACAAATTTTATCAAGTGGAGCCCCAGCCAGAACGAAACTAGTGACGACTCTCTCTTTGCAGAAACTAAAAATGTTGCGGCAAAGGTCGACGAGTGCTGTAGATGCACTAGCTCCTGAAGAAAACCCAAGCAGAAACGAGTCCGGTGTCCTTGGTGTCCATGGTGAAAATGAGAACAAAGCACACAATGATCCGCAGTACATTGTTCAGATTGAAGACGATAGCAGCTGGAGGACGGTGCATCAAGTTTCCACTGCTGCAGTAGATGAGATCATTTCCGAAGGGAGACGTATCGTATCGGAGACAGCAGTGCCTGATATCCAGACGGAGGAAATTGCGCCGCCGAACACGGAAATTACTCCTTCACAAGAGGAGCTGGCGATACTGCAGCAAGTTTCTACAAGTGCTATAGAAAACATCCTTTGTGACGCGGTTCAAAGAACGATGACATCAAACGACAAAGTAGTTGTGGATTCGAGTGACGACAACTGTACGTGTCCAGACGCACAAGACAGTGATCAACAGAGTGCAGATGAAGATCAAGTCGTGGTATTCAACCAAGCGGAAGAAGAAGACGAAAAGGACCCAGTCAATGAAGATATGATGAAAAACGTTTGCCAACAAGATAATGGGCACCTAACGTCGTCGCGACCTATAACGATTCTTACGAGTACTTGTTCGATACCAGTTCAAGATGAGAGTCCACCAGTAGTGACAAGAACCAAGTCAGTTGGAACCTCGATTCCAAATACTCCGATCTCACAAAGCGCTTCTCCGACTCGAAGTACAATCATTTGCCCCGTCAAATGGGTAGAGCAAAACCCAGTCGCCCGGAAAAGCTCTGTCATCGTTGTTGAGGAACTGCCGCCACTTCACGATGGAGATCGCGTCGAAGTGCAATACAAAGGACTGTCCGTGTTAGTCCCCGGAGTCATTACTTTCTGCCGTTCCAATGGCTCCTATGACGTCGCGTACGAAGACGGAGAGGAAGACATGTGCATTGCTCGAGAATTCATTCGACCAGTGGAGATCGCACTAGGTGGCTCCACCCAGTCGCTAACCTGCAGCAGTGGAAATGTGTTGGATTTAGAGAATGATGCAGGAGTAGCATCACCCCTGCGGTATTGGACACTTCTGACAGCGAGCTGAAAATTGATGGACAAAGCAGCAGAAGCAGTGCGGCAGCATTTGAGGACGTGGAGTGCGAGCTTGACGGAGTTGAGCTCATCAATTGTACTGGTCAAGACGACGAGAAAGGTGAGAGCGAGACTGAAAACTTTAGCAACCAGGTGGACGAACTGCCAGTGCTGGAGATTGAGTACAACGACGACGACAATCAACCGCAGAAACACAGCAAGCAAAGTCTCGATCTGCCAACTGCAACCACCCCGAGGACCAATCCAACTACTGAAGTCCAGACACCGCCCAAGTCTCACGTGGACGAAGCGCTCGTCGAAAACGTTGTTGAGGTCGAGCGGTTGCGTGAAATCCCGAGCATAGTCGTCCCGAGCACCGGCTTGAAAGAGCCCATTGCGCATTACAGCAACGAGAAAGGGGTTGGCGAGATACGAATGCCATCTCGAGCGTCTCGAGAGAAAAACGCCCCCAACAGTCTCGCTGTCGAACTGCAGACTACGTTTCCTGCGAAGAGATGGCGGAGTGGAAGAATGTCGACCTGCTGCTCAGCCGAAAGCGGCGATTGTTCCAGGTACAAACCGGTAGCATCGAGAGCTCAAAAGTCCCGTGGGGAGAGGAATTCGCTACGATCCAATCCTTGAAGCGATTCGCTACGAAACATCCTCACGTCCTGCGTGCACACATGTAAGCTGCGTTGCGCAAACCTTCGCCATTATTCTTTCAGCTAACCAACTACTTCTTTTTGACTGTACAGCGAAGCTCAGTTACGAGAGCTTGACGGTCCTCTTGCTGGTAGCAGTCCTGGGAAGCCAAACTCTCCTCGATCGAGGTCTTCATCCGCTCACGCTGGAGCTGGACAAGCTCGAGATTCTCTGTTGCTGATCAAGGACCTAGCGTTTCTGCTGAAGACTCGACTATCTCCGTTCTTCGGTGCGCTGTTATTGTGTCTCGTGTGTTATGAAGTGATCTCGGCTAACTTTTGCTTGAATTTGGTGTAGATGCCATCATTCCTGCCGTGATGCCGCTCGTGTTCCATGCCGACAAGAGATTCCTGTGCGAGACTGCGGCGGAGGTGCTGGATGCGATTATCTTGCACTGCAGCGGTCGAAAGCTTGCTCTTGTGTTCCTGCAACTCGGAGAGGCATACAGCAAGTTCGAAGACCTGCGGCTGTATAATTTGGTGCGTGAGGATCAAAACGTAGCGGTGTTGAACTGATCTGACATCGCATTCGTCGCCAGGCCGCTGTCTACGTGGACAAATGCGTTCGCAACTGGACCAGTACCGACATTTCGGCGCTTCAAGCGTCCCAGTCGTCGGCTCTATTGCTGTCGCTGCTTGCCGACGCATTGAGGTCCAAGTCAGCACCCGTGAGGATATCGACACAAAAGACGCTACGACACTTTCGAGACGAACTTGGCGTGAGTTTGCTGGTACTCGATGCAGTGCTTTTAACTTTTTCGTGCTAACACTTTTTTCCCTCTAGACTCGAAGGTTTGACGCTGTTTTGAAAGCTCACGTTCCTCCTGACGTAGAAGCTCTTCTGCTGCGAGAATGCAGTGCTACATCAGCCGCTCCAACCAATCCAGCCAGTCGACGAAGTTCTCGAAGATCTCAAAGCCGAGAAGCAAACAAATCGGAGGCCAACGTCCAAACCCCCACCATCGTACGCAGCAGTCCAAGTATCCTCCAACGGATGCTCCTGCAGCGGCAGAATCGAGTGATCCCAGCACAACCGTAAAAGAAATGTTTGTAAAACGACAGCAGCAAGATGGACCAGCCAGTGGAACTCCGTCTGCTTCCGGTGTTGTCCGAGTGCAAGCCATTGTTGTCCCTGCAAACTCGTTGCAGGCGACCATTGCGGAAAAGTCCGACAAGGGTGCTGCAATGGATTACAAGTAGAAATTTCCACGCGTTGTAGTCTATATGAGCCGCTGTCGCCATTCTTCGATTTCCATCGATGGCGCGACGACGCAAGAAGCCAAGAGCCTCCGTCAAGTCCAAGCTCTCGAGGGTGTGCAGGTACCCCGAGATCGTCCAGGAGATCGCTCGGACGGCGGAGACAATGCAAGGCATCCGACTGGAAGGCTCCCACCTCGCCAACTTCCACTTACTGCGCTGCCTGAGCGAGAACCTACCGCTACCAGACCTGGACCAGGCATTCTACAGCCATTGCCTCTCTGGTGTCTTATCTGCCAGTGAGAAGTTATCTCCTGGAAGATGAAGCCGCCGCCATGGCTACGAATGCACGCACAATGGTGAAGACAACGTTCAAGAAGCGGCTGCGCCAGTACATCCGCTTCCGATTTGCTCCAGAAGACGACGACGAACTCTCCTATGCCACGACAACGAGAATCCTGAACGGATGCCTGCGTTCTTCTAGCAGCGAAAGCAGCACACAACACGAAGGTGAAGACGCTATCAATCGGCTACGTGCGTAGCTGGTTCTGACGCCTGATCCAGAGACAATTGCTGCGAACGAAAAACACTTTATCCAGAAGGCGTATGAGATGCTAACCTGGATGGAGTCATTCCAAAACGACCATCCAGAACAGAAAGGTGCTGCTCTGTACACCTTGCTGCCATTGACTACGAGCTATTCGCCGGGCTACATAACCATCACACCTTCTACTCTTCACGGCATCTGCAGCCGGATTTTCAAGCGGGCCGGTGTCAACGTGCTGAACTGTCCGGTTGGACGTCTCGGCGGCCTCAGCTGGGCCTTCTTCCACCGACCTGGCCTGCTAGCTCAGGTCTTTGATGTCTCACAGCTCGCTAGTGCTACAAGGCGCTTTGACAACTATGCTGAATCTGACGGCTATGGAGCTTCAGTAGTTCTCTCTCGGCCACAACGCCCCAAGGAGCCGACGCTGGACGACACCGACATGACCAAAGAAGCAGCTGAAGGGGATTCGCCGTCAATAGTGATCGGAGTGGATCCAGGGCTCCGAGCACTGTGCACTGCAGTACGAGAGAGAGTTGTGCCTCGACAGCGTCGTCGACGGCGTCGCTGGTTGCGCGAACGCGGGCTGCGTCAGCGCCGACGAAAAAACCGACACTACCGCTCGCAGCAGCATATTTTTCGGTCAGCGCCCACGAGTACCAGCACCTCTCGGGAACGTCGAAGTTTCAATTCTGGCTGAAAAACGTCAAGGCAAAAGAACCATGGTATCGACGTATCGTTGAGAGCATGCCGCCAGCCTCGCCACGTTCATGCAGGGCCTGCTCAATTGACCGGCGGAGGACGTAGCCATTCTTTTGAGCCACCGTGGCTTCTTGGTGGCCTTTAGCGCAGAGGAAGGGTTCCGTAGTTGGAGGTTTTTCAGAGCGCGCCGACAGATGCAAGCGCTGGATGCACTGGCACGCCGCCTCGTGCCGCGCTCGAGTTTCCGAGTGTGGGTCGGCTACGGGGACTTCACTAACCCTGGAGGGCTGCGCGGCAATCCGCCCGTGCCGATAAAGCGCTTTAAAGAAGCGCTGCGGCGGAGGGCCACGGTCGTGACGCTGGACGAGTTCAGGACTAGCAAGACGTGCTCGCTGTGCCACGGTCTTGTGGAGCCGGCGAAACTACTCGTCCCCGATAAAGAAGGCAGCATGGTGCACAAGCCATGCTACGCTGTCCAGCGCTGCACAATCAGGTCATGCCGGGCAAACTTCTGGAACCGAGATGTCAATGCCGCTCGCAACATGCTTGCAATTCTGAAGAGTCTGCTTGCTGGACAAGGAAGGCCGCCAGCTTTCCGACGAGCGAACGACTAGCGGCGACCAGAACTTCGTGGCTGTGAAGGCCCGCTGGATAGGACCATGCCAAGCCACAGGGTGTCGAACAGGCCCACCTCGGGGCCTGTGTACGAGACAGAATCCCAATGTAGGAGGTAGAGATCGCAATGGCGGTCTCTTAGGAGCACGGCTTCGTCAGGAGCAGTGCCCTTCAATGCAGAAGAGACCCCGAGTTGACGGGCCCGGTGGTCCTCTTGCACATGACCGAAGTCGTAGCAACGTTGATCGGATCTACTTGCTGTGTGCAAGTTGCATGTTTTATCATCGCTTTGACGGAGCGCCGCCATCCCTTTGCTAACATTGCTGTATATATAATACACCATGGAGCTCCATCTCGAAGCTACTACCGAGCAAACGCCTTGAGACTCGCAAGAAATGCCCTTCAATGCAGAAGGAAGGCGCTCGCTGAACTCCGAGGCTGCTGGATCTGGACTCACAATGCCATGGCCACTAGAACTCCCGAGCCAGCACCGAACTCTGCAGCGACGTGTGGTCGAAATTGGCCGTGTGGAACGAGTTGAGACTGAGTGCCCGCTTGCGCACGAGAGCTTCCTCGGCGTCGCAATCGCGGTGCTGATACGTCGGCTGCTGCGTCGCCGAGAAGGGGCGACGGCCCAGTCCGCTGTCTCCGTCGCTGTTGTCCGGCAGCGCGCTGCGGTTGATGGCGAGCGAGCACAAGCTGCAGATTGTCAGCTTCATCTTGCCCACCACGGGGATGTCGGCGTTGATCGTGAGCTTGCAGCGCCCGCAAATGACCTGCAGGACCACAAACACCGAGGTAATAACACACAGACGGACGTTAATAAAGACCCAGCACGTTGTACAAGTCCAAAGCCGCCAGGAGACAGACGACGAGCAGCACGTAGCGAAGCCGAGCGACAGCTGCCTGTCCTCGCTGCACGGCGCTCGAGTCTATGCGTACCTCGCCGCACTTCTGGCAGTTGTATCTCCGCTTGAACGTGCCGATGTCGTCCACGCAGACAAAGCACGTCTTGACCTTCCCCGGCGCCATGAGCTGGCTGCGTCTCGCGAAGCTCTGCGTGGCCACGCGCTTCATGTTGACGTATTTCTTGAGGTGCTCGAGACTCATGAGCCTCTGTCTCAGTCCTTTGGCCGCCACCCACTGCGGCACGTTGCCCTTCAAGTCTGTATACACGGCCTGCACAACGTCCAGCGTCTTGCGGTCCCTCTTGCTCTCGATGAAGACAATGCCCGACCGATACATGCTGCCTCGCACAAAGCCGTGGGACTTTTCCATGTCGGGGCAGCTCTTGATTTTGACCGAGTGCAGGCAGCGCGCGAAACCTCGTCGGCCGTCGGGTAGTGTGAACCTGCGCTGGATCTCCAAGTAGCAGTAGTCTCTGTTACGTACCATGACGTAGGGTGAGCGCACGGCCGACCAGCGGATGCCGATGAAGGATGTGCTTTCTTCCGGCAGGTAGGGCTGGATCTCGTAGAGCACTACTGAGTGCAGAATGTCTGGAGACAGCTTCTTCTCCAGCTGCATGTTGGGGTGGGCCATGTCCACCTCGTACAGCTCCATGATCTCCTCGACGCTGGCCTCGACTTGGGTGATGCCTCGGAAGTAGTAGACGCCCTTCTTGCCCTCGCTCTTGACCTTGACCTTCTCGACGCGGATGCTGTCGATCTGCTCTGTGTACTCCCACTTGAGGCCGTCCTGGAACTGGTCCTCGCCGCTGTCGAGACTGGACCCGGTGCTGCTAAAGACCTCGCCCGCTGAGAACCGCAGCAGCTCGTCGCACGCGCGGTTGGCCTCGTGCGTGATCTGCTCCTTGCGACTCGCAGACAGCGGCGGGCAGTGGAACTTTTTCCATTTCGGTTGCTTGGACTTCATGTAGCGTCGTACTGGAGACTTTGGCTGCTGGAGACCAACTCGACTGGCCGGATGTGTCCTGCGGGAGGGAATCGGCCGAATGAACAAGTGGTGGGCCAGATGGCTGCACCCAGTGGCGTTTTTATCGGCAGTAGGTTGATGCGCAGTGAGTCCTCACGATTGTTGGCGAGTTTCATGCCATCAAATGCTACGTGAGACTCGCAGCATGTTGCTAGCGATGGCATTGCAGTGTAGCGTTCCCCGAACAGCGCACTGCGTTGTTGTTAGACGTGGGATCTGAGGCAGGACCAAGAGCTACAGGAAGCCGCGAAAGAAACTCGAAACAACAGCAACTCCAGCTTCTTTCGTGTGCATCGGACAACTAGTTTCACTCACATCTTGGCGGTGGGTTTGGCCTGGCGGAGCATCAGCTCGTAGATGTCGTCGAAAGCTCGGAACAGAGCTGGTTGGAATTCGTGAGCAGTGACTCGGGGCAGTGACGGATCCGCCAGCTGGTGGTCACGAGCGCTCCGGTCGAACGACGTGATCATGAACGCGAGGAAGTCGCTCTCGCAGCCGTAGCAAATGCCGATGCCGTGCGGCAGCATCGGCACGAAGCCGCCCCAGAGCCACGGGTAGCCTGACACATTGCTCGTGGATAGGACAAAGTTGCCTCCTCCGCCGCTCTTGGCATAGCTCGGGTCTGTGAACAGCGCCGGTGGAGAGCCTGTCGTGTGCATGGCAGCTATCTGCAGCCCCAGCAAGTGGCGGTCGATCCCGTTGCCCGCCAGAGCATCCATTGACAGCTCCTTGTGGCGCGCCATCGCCTCTTTGAGCATAACAGCCTTTTCTTCTGGACCAGCCCCAGGTCGCTCTTGGATTTGGAGCCACGCCAAGACTTCGCTCGTCACAGTGCGGATCGTCTCCGTACGGCCTTCGACGAACATGCGTGTGTGACCGCTCTCGTAAGTGGGCACCACGCGCCCAAACAGACGAAAGCCTGCTAGTTGGATGGCCATCTGCACGAAGGTGTCCGGAAACAGCTTCACCGCACGAAGCTTCGTCTTGCCGTACGATTTGTTGCGCACCACCAGCATACGCAGAGCGGCACCATCGCGATTAAACTTCGCCAATGCCATTGGAATTGTAGTGGTCGCAATCTCTAAAGGTAGACGCCATGGCAAGAGTTCTGGTGGAGGTAAGAACGTTAGCGAGTGGTGGCGACTCTCGATGAACGTCTCGTAGCCCCCATCGCGGTTCAGGTAGCGCTCTCCTAGCCAGCGGAACATGGACTGCAGCACAGTCGCGTCGGCGTTCGCGTGCTCCATATTGGCGCCCACGATGCCATTGCCAAAGACAATATACTGGAAGCTCTTGTCAAACCAGCGATTGCCAGCGTTTGCAGCCGCACACTGGCGCGCCAGCTCCGACGGTGTATCCGGCGATGCCGTCTCCAAGCAAATTGTGAACAGACTCGTCTCGATCTTGTCAAGGCTGCGAGCGTTGACCTGATCAAACTCCACTAGCTTCTGCCTCGCTTCCGCCCAAGCATCACGCCGCATGGATGTCAAGGCGCCTACGAATTGCGTGGAGGCCTCGCCATCCAGTTTCTGGGCAGCATTCCTATCCAAATACTTGGAGTGCTTTAAAATCTGCAGCAACTGCGCCTCTAAGTCCCCAATGGTCAGCAGTTCGTCCTGTGCACCATACACTGGCAGTGCGAACACTCTGCCGTCGCAAAACACAGTAATATGACGGATCGTTGCGGGATCAACTCGTCGGAACTTGTCCAGCGGTCGCTCAGGCACCCTGCAGCTTGAAAACAGCCGCGTGAACATGTTCATGCACATTGTGCGACCACCAAAGGTCTCTGGCGGCACTTGCTCCTTCTTGAGTCTCTCCAGGTACTCGCACGTGTAGCGCACCGTCTCAGCCGCTCGTCTCGCTTGCGGGACTGGCCGCTCAAAGTCCAGGAAGGAGCCAAAGCCCGTCACCATGTTGACAAAGAGGGCGTTGGGAGTTGGGTCGCTTAGATAAGCCACATCCTCCCACCATTGGGCCAGCCAGTTGGTTTCTTTTTGGCTGCGTTGTTGCAGGACCTTTTGCAGTGCTTCTCCTTGTCCTTGAGGCCTAGCGAAGTCTTGGACGAGAGCTGTGGTCTTTCTTAGCTCCTCCTGGAAAAGAGTAACGTTAGATGCAACCCAGTGTAACCTCCATGCATTGGGGAAGGAAACCTGGGAGATGAAAGGCTTGATAGACAGGAGATACTTGTCCAGCGTGGCTTGCAGCTCAGGGACAGGGAGATGAGGCAGTGAACTCTGCTGAGAGAAGCTGTAGACGGCAGTTAGCACGAGGATGGAGCAGATACAGCCGCCAGCAGAGCGTACGTCGAGGCGGAAGAGGGCATCGCGTCCGCTCAAGGAAAAATGAAGCAACTTCAACAATCCAACCTTGTAAATCAGTTAAATAAATATATTTGTTTTGAAAGGGATTGTACCCTTTCGAACTCGCTTTGGATACATTACTGGAGGAGTTGTCGTTCGGGCACGTTCCTACTGAAATCGCTTCGGCCGCGATTAAACTCGGACTTGGGCTCAACCGGTGTTGTACAGGGTTTTCGCAGCGCTGATATCGCCGTCCCAAACTTGACCGCACGCCGTGTTCGTATCGCAATGTGAGATAAAGCGAGATCCATGCTGTCGAATCGGCGGGATGGCACTACGCCCAGCACCATGTGACCTACGTAGCACAGTTTGATTGTGCGGTACTCATCCACGGTGACGAAAATGGACCGGCGTGAGAGGGCGCGATTGAGTCCTCGGATCCGGACGTGCACCCCTCAGACGTGATTAACTGTTCTAGTTTTTGAAAGCGATATATACACCCGGGTCGCACTGCGAGTTCGCCGAGGCCCTTTTCTTTTAATCGCGCCGGAGTAAATCGCCACTTGCGGAACCCATACGCCTCGCAGAATGTGGCCATCTTGATCGTGCGATCTCACACGAACGGGAGGCGTAATCAGTAGAGCCGATACGACACCGGAATGTTGTCGATGGAGAAGCTGTAGTCGGGGGATATGACCTTCATGCGCTTGACCCAATAGGTGTGGTGCGAAACGTGGCTCGGGCGGCGATACACATGAGATTGTGTATCGAACACATGACCGTACTCCGCCTGAACCTGTTGGAGCTAATGCAAATTGTGAAGTGATGTATTGTTTGTCAGTTTTTTTGGCGGCAAGTACGCATTGGCCACAATATGCCTTCCATATACTTAAACGGGTGACATATGTATGCGCATTTACCAAACCTAATAGTAGGCAGACCATATTTACGTTCCACCAGATGAAGGGTCGGCTGTGCTATCCGGTATAACCGAACACTTGGCATTTGCATGTTTAGGATTGTTTATGTATCAATGGATACACATGGAAAATCTCTGACATATGGCGACCTCTCAACAATTTATATTTAGATACGAATTTAGACATGCAAATATGGCTCCCAACTAGGCTATATTTAGAAGGCATGCACTGCACGCTGGCCCGTCGCGTCATCATCACACACCGAAACGTTTCGCGGTGATGGCATCCTGAACATCGTTAGGTTTCGCAGCTTACGCGTTAACAGCATCAAATCATAGTTGACTTGCAGTCAGGTTTATTTGTTCATTTCGTCTACACAGCACAAGGGATTACAAGTAGTATGCGTTAGATCTGTAACACACGCACACCAGTAATAGTCAAATATTTATATTGTCGTGCTGCGAGGATGACAGAACTTGGCAGAATTGGAAGAAGGGTTGAAGTAGAAGATTTGGTACTGTAGCAGATAACAAAAAGAAGAGCGAGTTTTACTGATAGGTTTAGTAGAGAGAGAGAGAGAGAGAGAGAGAGAGAGAGAGAGAGAGAGAGAGAGAGAGAGAGAGAGAGAGAGAGAGTTGAAGCCTGCAGTAGAGCTTCAGGGACGCAGTCCTGGCAGCCAACAATGATTTTTACCTTTTGTACCTACGGTATTTTACTTGAAGTCAATTGTCCTTTTTTATATGATTTATCAATAATGGATTAGTATAGTGGGACTTAAATTTAGCATATACCTCGCACTCTCGCACGCTTTGGTCCTCCCGTACACCTCAGCGGGCGTCAACCACTGCACGCCGCGCACGGCCTTAGTCCGCTGTCCGCTGCCTTGATCCACCGCACGCTTTCATTGTGAAAACGACTGTGTGAGCTGTCATAATGTACCAAGCACGACTAAGGTTAAGTGCGCTTTAAGTTTGTTTATTTTATAATAGCTGCGCGCGTCGCCCTTTGCTTGTAGCAGACTGCTTCTTATAGCGGGCACATCAAATGTAGTCAATTCGTTGTCTTGCCCAGCGAGGATGTGGCGACTTACCTTGTATTGGACAAAGCCACAGCTGCTGGCACTGACGATCAGAGTTTCTTTCATTGCCAGGCGCAACTCCTACTCAGCAGGCGAGAAGGTTAACATCGTCAACCACCTAGAGCAATCGGGCAATTTTCTGCCGACAATTGGCCACGTTTATCGCAGTCTCGCTGTGAGCGCATACCACAACAGGCGTAAACGGATCATACAGTGCCGCAAAACAAAAGACGACATTGAGAAGGCTTGTAAAACCGGAAAAGAGTAAAAACCGAAGAACAACGACCTACAAGTCTCGCCCGCGCCCTCACTGCAATTGAAAATAATCATCAGATCCTAGCTCTATGACGTCGACCAACTGCAATTCTTGTAGGCGCTCCTTGCTTTTGTCACTACAGCACACCCAAACCGTTTTCTCGTCTTTCGCACTTAAGTTGGAGACCGCCATTAAGCTACGCCATCATTAAAATAAGGGGTACGCCTTCTTCGCACCACTCACTAGTCCAAAGCAAATCTGGTTTCCGCTCGGCCTTCAAATATTGATTCTTGTACGGAAGTCGTCAGGCAGTTCCAATTCGCACGACATTTGATAGGTCACTATAGAAAAAGCGCTGGAGCAAGTGGCGCAACTACTAAAGGTGCAAAGCTGCTTGGCTGTAGTTACCTGCCTCTCTGTACATCTCTGTACAGCGCTAATGCCCACCATCGACTGTTTTGCCTTCTTCCGCAGCAACTTCTCCACCATTCTCCACCATCTCCCAGCTCAACTGTAAAAACCGGCGCTTTCGCAAGCGCTCGGTCGTGCTGCCGATGTCAACGGTCTTCACGCAGGCAACAAAGACCTCCGTGGCTTCTTCGACATTCTGAACGTCGCGCAGTAAGTCCTTTGACACGGTAGCTTTTTCAATCTTGTCCATGACGTAACAAAGCTGACTCAGCCTCTTTTGCAAAATTCTGCTAAGCATATCTGACCTATCCAGCTGTCGAAACGTGGGAATATTGTTCGGCTTGTTACCACAGACCCAAAGCACCCAGATGTGACGGACAGAGCAGCCCGAAATAACAAAGTCGCTATGCACCCGGCGAAATCTACCTCCCAATTGTGGCACTCAGTGGATTGGTTATCGCCTGCGATCACCAGGACTTCCTCTGGTTAAGACGATGTCGGCTTGTCCATGGGACCCGTCACACCTCCATCTTCGAGACACGCTCTAATAGCAGCGTGCATACCATCACAAGTGACTGAGCCTACACCAATTGCTCGCTTTTCTACCTCTGTGATAATATCTTTGATAGTATGTGCTCGTGTAGCCTTAGGACTAAGACATCCTTAAGCCACTTCATCTCACAGAGTATTGACACATGCGGAGGAATGCCAGTCGGTCGAATGTGAGTCTCAGTGCATCCGTCTCCTGTTCTCACCTGTGATGATAGTTGTGCCAGTAGGTTCTCACCCAAAAACAACTGCGTATCAAATATGTGGGGCTTCGGAGACAAGGAGGCTCTAAAGAATGGAACGTGATGAGCCAGTGAGGCCAAGCAGTACTCCGCAATCTACTCTAGTCTCTCTGGTAACGCCGGAAACATCAGCTTCAGAACCGTTTCGACGCATTCATCTCGAAGTTTGAAGCAAGATGCCAAACTGGAGAACTTGTAGCTCTCCGTAGGTAACCCAGATACGGTGCATCCAACATGCTTGTCTCCAGCAACATCATACCGCAGATACGTATTCTGCACGCCTCCAAGTAGCCTTCAAGCTCAAAGGTGGACTGCTATCGACGAAGGGTATGGAGGAGACCCAGACGAGCAGAGTGTTGACGATAATTTTCGCATTGAATGCAATACAAGCTCCTCAGCGTCAAGTCTCTAACGCTTTAGCCCGGCAGCCATATCGTCTTGACAGAGCAGTCGCATCTAGGACTTTCTAAACCTCTCGTACTGATTACTGTTGGGGAATAGTAGATCGCTTCCATCAAATTTTGCCGCCTCCCAGTTAAATCCCAGAGCAACAATCGGGCAGATACTTGGGATTGTCATAGATGTACCGAGAATTGAGAGGCCGATCACCGCCTTGATCATTCTTAACGTGCGCAAAGTAAAGCCGCATTGTGTCGCCTCTCCACTCTATGTGTAAATGCCGGATACCGAAAGCATTTGACGAACGGCACATCAGGTTCCAGGCGATGACCGTGTAGGCGTGAGCAAATGGCATCTCCTTGCTGAAATGAGCCAGCATCTTGCTGCACAAAAAGGAGTACAAATCAAACATCAGCGGGTCCTTACTAGTTTTCATTGCGGTATCTCCATTGTAGCAAGCTTGTGCTTGAGCCCTTTAAAGTAGTACGTCAGCTCTGATTCGAATGGCTTGCTCAAAGTGTCTGGAGCCGCGAAGCAAGTTAAATAGTCCTGCTCTGTGTGTGTTGAGACCAGATCAACTGAGAGCACCTCCGTCTTTTCGCTCCAGCGTTACAACCTAGGCTACAAAATCCTTTGCAGTAAGAATCTCAAAATTCAACTCAGGTCAGCGCTGCGGTCCTGAGGACCAGCTCTTTGATCGTGCTCTCAACTGTTTCACGGTGCAGTCGCTCGTGTCTCCAAGACGCTCCAAAAGCAGTGAAGACGCACAGTACGGCTTGCTACGAACAATCCAAGCAACGAAGCAACACTACGAGTTCTGGTTGGTAGCGCGTGAGCGTGCGTCGACGGTATTCTCGTGAATGTCCCGAATAGTTTGCTCCAACTTCTCCCAATCAGCCCCTCCCTTGTAGTTAGACAAGTGGTCTGACGTCTTCTGTGTGCATTGAGATTGATGCTGTGAGCCAAAAATCAAACATCAAACAGAGGGAGAAAATCAGGATCGCGGAAAATGTCCGACGTCGTGTCTAACACTAATCTAAATAGTGGAGTCGATGTCGCTATTCAATTCGTTTAGAAAGGGATTGTACCCTTTCAAATTCGCTTTGGATACAGTATCAGTTTCAAACTTCAAGAAACGGCATGGAGACGTTGCGTGGGGTGTTCCCAGCGGTGCCTACAGAGGCGCTACTGCGCGTCGTACGTGCTCTCCAGCCGCGCTATAACCTCGTTCGTGAAGCTAACCGCGTAAACTTGTCGTAGCTGGAGGTCTGCGACCAAAGCGTGGCGCTGGCGTCCACCTGGCTGCTCGAGAACGACTGGCAAGAGCTCATGGAAGAGGACGAGGTGGAGGTTATTGACGTAACCAATGAGGCTACAGGCAACGTAACCACAGCAACTGCAGCTCCACCACCAGCAGTAACACAACCACCAGCAGCAGCATCAGCAGCAGTAGTAGCACCACCACAACCACCTCCACCGGCGCAGCCGCCAGCAAACTTGCTCCAGTTAGACACCAACCCGTGCATCCTCGCTTTCACTACTACGCCAGACGCACCATCAATGCTCCGCGTCCCCTGGACGAGGGATACGCTGTGCGTCGAGCTGCTGCTGCCTTTGAGGTGGACAGCGATGATGACGGAGATGAAGGGGATGAGGACGACGAGGACGAGGACGATTACGAGGAGTTCGAAGAGATCATGCGAGGCGAGATGCCCCCGCTGCCAAAAAGGACCAAGGTTACAAAGTCCGACAAGAGCAACCCGACTGAAGACGAGTTCTGGATCGCGTTCGATGAGTTGGTGGTGGCCAAAAATATGATCGGTAAGTGGTGGTGAAATTGAATTGCGGTGGTGGCTTTGTTATACATATTTATTTCATTTGCTAGAGCTGCTGAACACGACGTTGAGCAAACTGGCACACCACAAAGTGACGTTGTTGAATCGACCGGTCAAGGAGATGGATGAGGTAAAGCTGCAAGAAATAGGCTTTCAGGGATTTGGGTGATTTCTGATCGTCGTTTTGTGCAGGCAATAGCAACAGCTAAATTGCGTTCAGTTTTGACAGTCGTGGATGACGATCATGGCAAAGAAGAGTCGTCTCTGTCAAATGCCAAGGCAGGAACAGATGAAAGCCCGAGTACTGTGTCACCTCCTGAAGAGACGGAGTCGCCATCGACAGCGTCGGTGGGTCAAAAACGCAAACGCAAAGAAAAACCTGCAGAGCAACCAGGCCAAGGTTTCTTTGTAAGTTGGTAGTGATGGATGCAAACTCTGTTGAGATTGTAGCTGACGGTGTGTGCTGCCTTTTCAACAATGTCAACAGGCCCACTTCTTCCCCATTAGCGACTTGGATATGGTCTGGCGCTCAGTGATGCATGCTCATCTGTTCAACAGTCGATTCGGAGAGAAGATCGAGTTCCACACAGCATCAAGCGGAGCGTTCGTGCCCTGGTTCGTCCGTTTGGCGATGCGTTTCAATCGCCGTGGCGACTTTACTCATTATTGTTTGCATATATGTGTTCTAGCAAGCGGGACTTTGACGAAATGACCCAGATACACAGTTTAACGTCAACATCTCGCGCGGCATCGTTGGGCTACCCGCCGTCCGGAAGCTTAAAGTGCTGCCTAATTTTGCCCTGCGTGGCGGATGAGGAAGAAATGCTTCGGGTCGGTAGGAATCTGTACACGGTTCTGAAGCTTAAAGGAAGCTTGTACTACGGAGAGATCGATGGCTTTCAGAGCAGTAACAGCAGCAATTCGCGTCGTGACACTGTTGATCCTGTGGCCAACGATGAAAAAACATGACTGAGGAACGCTTTCGCGGGTTTGCGCGATACCGAGTCAAAAGGAAGACGAGGTTGGCTTGGGAATACGAGAACCAGTGCTATTTTATCGGAACTAACTTTCTGTTGGCTGCGCATGCTACAGGCACCTGCTGACGAAGAAATCAAGGATACCAAGGTTGCTGCTGATCCCTATATGGGTTATCAGCCGCCTCGCAAAGAAAGCTATTGCCTCCAGGTGCTGGAGCAGCACTCAGATGGCGGTAGGTGGACATCCAAGGTGACGAGTTGAACCCAATCCTTATGAACCGACTACGGTAGTAGTATGCAAAGCCACAGATTGACATATATTTGCTGACACTTTATTATCTTTCCTCGCTGATCCGTTCTTTTGCTCCCATCTCGTGAGTTAATATGTGATGCAGTTTGCCAAGCGCTTCGGCGGATGTGGGCCGGTCGTTCGGATCGATCGACGTGCAAGCCGCCCCCAGGTCCGACACTGACTGACAACTTAACTCAGTGAACTTGACGGACAGTCTTCCCATTGTCACTTGCTGGAGGATCACGGCGTCGGGCATCTTACGACTCGAGTTGCTCGAATCTTTTGCATGGGAATACGGCAGTGCATGTGAATCCAGCTCTGACAGGACCACACCAAAGGAAAACATGTCGGCCTTGTCGTCATACCTCTCGCCAAGCATCACCTCGGGCGCCATCCACAGCGACGTCCCGATCCCCGCTGTCATTGTTTGGTCGACTCGCTCGCGTGAGATGCCAAAGTCCGTCAGTTTGGCGTCCAGCCTTTCGTTGAGCAAAATGTTTTTGCTCTTCAAGTCACGGTGAATCACGGCAGGGTCCAAAGAGTGCATATAAGCAAGGGCATGAGCGACATGCACGGCGATCTGCACTTTGGCTGCATCAAAACCTTTGGGGTAGTTCTCCTCCTCGAACTTGTTCAAGAGCGCTCGCAAGTCGCCGCCCACCATAAGCTCAGAGACGACGCACAAGTCGGACAAAGAATCCCACGCGACGCCGATGAACTTGGTGATGCGAGGGTGCTCCATCATCGCCATCATCTTGACTTCGGACAAGAACTCGTTGACATGGGCGATACTTTTCCGCGTCTCGGGCAGCATCTTCACCGCCACGATTTGGTCGTTGAAAGACCCTGTAAACACCTCGCCGTAGCCACCTCGACTGAGCCGTTCTTTGACGATGACTTTTCGCGTGGCACTCGAGCAGCTACAATCGCTTCGTCATTCCACATGCCTGTGATGGTCCCCGACGTATCGCCGCTGGGCTGACTTCGATAAGTTGGATACGACACGGACTGGCCGTTTGCGGTTGTCGCCTCGAGTTTGGTGAGTGCTTTTGCCATCAGGAGTCCATCCAGTGGGGGTTGAGACCTCGTCCTCAACTTGTGCTGCTTTGGCACGACGCCAAACAATTACGACCCCAACAATGAACAACAACACGAGAACGACACAGCCGGCAATGATGCCAACAATGGCGCCGGTGCTGATGGCCGAGGACGAGTCTGAAGTCGCCGAGCTCCCATCTATCGTGGTACTGGCTGCACTGTCGACCGATGCGCTACTTGCTGTCCCTGCAGCTTGTTCGCTTGCTGAAGAGTAGAACTGAAATTGGTCCTCATAGCACGTGTGACTTGTGATAGTGTTCTCATCGAGAAAGAAGCTTAAGGACGGATCACCACCGCACGACAGCCCATTGTAAGCTTGGATAGATGCCGATCCGTTCGAGTACAATTTCGTGATCGCTGTCGCATTTGAAATGCCGCTTTGGCACGTGCCGGCAGCGAGGTACGCGCTGGTGAAGTTGAGACTGGAGCAGCCGTCGTCGTTGAATGCGTCGAGTATCACGTACGACACACCGTTGAAGACGTCGGCGACATATCGATGTCGATCCTTCTCATCTAGACACTCCGACGTCCGATACTGCACTCCACCGTTGTATTCGCCTGCTTCGCATGCTGTGGCAGCGCAACTGTCAGTCGCCTGCATAAAAACCCGCACTGGTGTGCCCCCGCATTTGCTGTCAGAATAAATGACGATGGCATTCAAGGCCATGGCACTGCAGTGGACGAGCGGAAGTGAGGACGGGTTGGTCCTTATTCCACAACAATCATGGCGAAAGCGATGCATATGACTGAAACCTGCGGCAGTGACGGCATTGGAGAATCGGATGTCCAAACTAGCCGCCAGACGGTGAAATGCGTCGCCTACAATACACATTGCGAAGAATTCTTTCTCAGCTACTTACTAAAAGTTAGACTAAGTAAAAACGTACAGGAAAAAAGTAAAGGTGCCCGCTGTCTAGTGCAGTAACGGGTAGTACGCATCGTCCGCTGTCTGTGCCGAATACGGGTCCACCACGCGGCGACGGACAACGATGAGAGCCGCCACTGCAATGAGTGTCGTCGCACTCAACAGAGCGAGGGCTGTCGGATGTTGTTGCGCCGCCTGTGTCAAAAGCACATCCGCGTAGTAGGTGCCATACGCCCCACCCTCGGCCGGCTCGCAACGCATAATGTCCGAGTTCGTATCCGGCAGGTCCAGCAGAGCTGTGCACGTAATTTCGGTGTCCTTGCAGCCCTGGCAGCACGGCTTCTGACCCGTCTCCACGATCGTGCACTTGGAGTCGGCTCTGACAATTGTGCCACCGCAGGCCTCGTACAACCCGGGTGCTGCATTGCCCGCGCACGCGTCGAATTCGCACTTGCCATTGGGAGTGTCGAACGCTGGGCCCTTGCAGTCCTTAATGGAGAAGTCGCGTTTGCACGTCTCGATGCGCTTCGCACCCCGTACTGAGTGTACGTGAAGTTGCACTCGACATGGAACTCGGTGGCTGCTTCCGTCGTGGCATTATTGAGCATTGTGACGGCAAACCGGTTGACGATTTCGGGAGAGTTTTCCGTCACACTCAAGATCATGGCGCGCTGGCGGTTTTCAAGTGCTCCGGAAC
>JAAVTG010000343.1:0-108859 GCA_011947345.1 Phytophthora quininea
TCGCAGTTCCTCTTACGTTGAGTTGAGTATTTTCTTCATTGCCAAGCAACGATGCAAGAGTGAAGTCGATTGAATAACAAAACTAGGAAGAATGTTGTCTTCCTCTGCGTTGAAATCTTCCGAGGCAGACTCAGGAGCATTTGCAGCTGCGTTATGGTTGCGCTCAATGGAGTATTGCGATGCAGTACTTTCAGAGCCACCTCTGCATCCACAGCTTGAGCCATGAATGGCTGGCACCGGACTACTAACCGGTGTGTACACCGGAAGAAATGCGTCGCGAGGGTCGGATTTAGAGGAGTCTGCTTCTCGCTTTCAGTTAGAGGGACATTCACCACCATGTCCAGCGTTTGGCCTGCAGATGGACCGCTGACTTGCTGCGTGGAGAGCACTCGCGTGATAGTCCACTGCAGCCGCTCACCCAAATTCCGCAGCACAATATCCTCGACTAAATCCACCGAAAGCGACGCGATCGCTGTCTTGCAGGCCGAGCCGTCCAACTGGCACTGAATCGAGACGATTCCTCCCGCCACAAAAACATCTTTTGGAACTTGGATCGTCATCTCCACGCTGCCACGCTTGATGCACCAGAGCCACTGTACCATCGCCGACGTCGACATCTCCAGCGATCTTGCCGGTGGAGTTACCGTCGGTGGGGCATGAACCGTAAACTCCTGCTCGGCCTGCATGTACGCCACTGACTCACTGTCGGCTCTGAGCCAGACACTGACCTGGTAGTTAAGTTGGACTCGAAGACGCTCCACATTGCCGCTGTAGACGTTCGAGAGATCGAAGCTCGAGGGTAAATCTGCTGGAAGTTGAAAATCAAAGCGATACTCCGAGTGTCCCGGAGCGCAGACGGAGGTCGGAATCAGCACAATCTGTAGACATCCTGGTTAGCTACGTCGTCGATGTTAAAAATCCACCGTGCTCGAACTCTCACTTTGTGCTGCAGGAAGGCCTTGTCGAATGCGTTACCAACGGGAGTATCCCTCCGTCGTCCCAAGCCACGTCTTCTCGACCTTGAATCAGCACCGACAGAGCTGCAAACAGAGCGATTCAGGGCAACGTAGACTTGTCAACAACTCTACCATCTGCATACGCACGTTCTTTTGCCTGCACCAACTCCACGATTGAAAGTGTGATGATGCCGCTCACAATCTCGCCCGGCGCGTAGCTTGCGCTGTCGAGAGCGACTGCCAAGCGACCACGCATGCCTTGGACCGACTCCCGCTTCGCCATCGTGTGCAGCAGCCAGCAAAAACAAAACTTTGGTGTTTCCGCGCGCGTCGAAAACGCTCGGGCGAGGACGAGGAAAAACCGACGCAGGGAACTTGATGGGGGCAGCGCTACCTCTGATTTGTACACTCATATCGACCGCGAAAGGGAGTAGCTGACGGTGAAAGGCACATTTTCACGGGAGTTTGTAAGAAGGAACGGACCCAGCCCAAGCTCTGAGCCAGGCGAGGCTATCCGATCTTGTGTAAAAAGTATCGTCATTTGGGTCGTGACTACGGAAGACATCAGTCCGTCAAACACCGAGGCAACTGATGCTGGGGCGTTTGCCAACCGTTCGAAGCAGCGACGACCAAGCACATTTGCCGGTGCAGCAGCTATGTGTGTGGCAGTGCCTGCATGCGCACGCGGGCTTCGTAACCAGCGCTGCTTGCCCAATCTCGAAAAGACGATAGACATCCGGAGGATCCCACTTCCTGCTAGTGAAAAGACAGCAGATCTGCTCTGTCGAACTGAATCCCCTCTCGTCCTGTCAACGGCGATAGAGAGAATCGCATGGACCATTACGAACTTAAAGCACCCCGCATCAAGCCGCGCGAAACCAAGACACCGAGTTGGTGTTGTCAAAGTCAACTTCTCCAACAGCAGCGTTTTCACACCCTTTCTCTACCCACCTGACTCAGCCAATCACCATCCGTTCGTACTTATGTGAATCTCCACATCTATTCAGAGCCGCAGTCTCCGAAATCGCAGGAAGAGCGCGATGGCCTTCTTCCAGCAGGCGAGTCCGAGCGCTCACGCCCCCATCGTCTACCGCCAGGAGCAGCAGCTGGCCACCCACTTCCTGCCGGAGGACTGGAGCGACACGGACCAGCAGATCTTCGAGAGTTTGCTGCTCCGTCCCCGTCCTCGTCCTCTCTGCAGGCCTCTGAGTCCCCACGGACGTCAAGCAAGAGCCCGCTGCCGTCGCGCCCAAGAAGAAGGTCAAGAGCTCCCGCCGGCGCGTTACGATCGAGGAGAAACGCATGAAGCATCGGGAGGTGCAGCGCCGCTTCATGCAGCGCAAAAGGAGATGCTGCTGGGCGTCAAGCGCACGATCGTGGCGCTCGAGAAGCAGCTGGCTGTGCTCAAGCTCTCGGGCGAGAAGAGCGCTCGAGAGCGAGAACAAGACGCTGCAGCACGAGGCGGACGAACAGGCCAACGCCGCAGCCGCCCCCAGCCTCGACGTGCTCGAGTCGCTCTTTGCCAGAGAAGCCCGAGCCGTAGAGCTCCAGTTCAAGGACTTTTCCGTCCAACAGTGGCAGGATCTCGTCTGCCAAACGCTGCAGTGGGTGGACGGCATTCTGACCCAGGAGGCCATGCAAGAGTCGGGCATGAACGTCATGGGGTGGAGCGACAGAAGGCACGTCGAGAACACGAGCGTCAAGTTTACGCTGCACAAACAGTTCTCGCACATCTGCGCTGAGAATCTGTGGAACGTGACGTGGGAGAAACTCACGACCGACAGCTACGCGAGATTCTTCAGTCCGTCGCTCTTCATTCGGGTGTGTGCTTTTTGTTTTTAGGAAGGCGGTACTTGAAGGTTGTGGTCTGATGTTTTTGTGATTGTCTGTGGTTAGAAACACTTGCTGCAGAAAGTTTGCGATGATGCGATCATCATCTACCGGGTGATCTGCTACCCTCAGACGGGCAGAATCTCACGAGCCATTGAGGTGATCAGTCGTGTGCGACGAGAGCACGACTTTATCTACTTTGTGCGGACGTTGGATCTGCCAGACGTCAAGGAGCGAGTAGCTGCCACCGACATTTGGACGCAGTCGCTAACGGTGCTGCGATTCATGCCGACCGACCCTGACCACCCAGAAGTGGGCTGTGTAGTTCAATACGGAGGCAACTACGTCAATATCCCCAAGGGCGGCGTCAAGTACTGGCTCATGGAAATTCTCTTCCTGGTGCTGCGGTTCGAGTCGTCGCTGATCTCGCCCATGTTCTCGCTGGGCAATTGATTCAGGTAGACTGTTTTTAATTTATAGACATTTTGATTACCGACACAACTTTGTCCCGACTCCAGCGAGGAAGTCAAACTCTTGGAGCGGTAAGCAGCAACGCAATAAAAGTCTACAACGGCAGCTGCATTCATCTTGGGCTGCGCGCGAACACAAGTGGTGTATTCCTATCTCGAGGTTTACTTGAATATTAATGAGCCGACGAATAGAAATAGATTGCAGCTTGAGGAGGAGATAACTAACAAGGGGATCATGTGGATCGACGGTGCTTTGTCCGTTCACTCATCAAACAGAGCTCTTCACTTCGTGCCGACCAAGATGCTGTCGCTCTCCAAGCTCCAGGTGTTGCGCCCAGCGATCCGCCACGCCCGCTGCATCTCCAACCGCGTGCGCACGCTTCCTGACAACGTGTTCGCCGAGTTCTCGGCGCTGGCCGCCAAGCACGGCGCCGTCAACTTGGGCCAGGGCTTCCCAACCTTCCCGACGCCCGAGTTCGTCAAGCAGGCGGCCGTTGACGCCATCAACGACGGCCACAACCAGTACACGAGGCCTGGGGGTCACGTCAACTACGTGGAGACGCTGGCAGAGATGTACTCGGGGCTCCTGGGGAGGAACTGAACCCCATGAAGGAGATTGTGACCTTCAATGGGGCTCAAGAAGGCATCGCGTCCATCATGGCCGCGCTGCTGGAGCCGGGGACGAGGTCCTGACGTTCGAGCCGTACTTTGACGCTTACGTGACAGTGTCGCAACTCCACGGCGTGTCGTCCAGCGGCGTGCCATTCACGTTCAATCCGGCCAAGAAGGACGCCTTCTTGAGTCAGGACGCCCATGTCAGTACCAGCTTCACGTCCCACGACTTCCAGGTGGATCTGGAGAGACTAGAGAGCATGCTAAGTCCCAAGACTAAGATGCTGGTGCTCAACACCCCGCACAACCCCACGGGCAAAGTCTTCTCAAGCAGGAGCTGCAGCAGGTGGCCAAGGTGCTGGAGCGCCATCCGGATGTGATTGTGCTGGCTGACGAGGTGTACGAGTTCATGACATACGACGGCCTTAAGCACGAGCGACTGGCGATGCTGCCGGGTTTCTTCGACCGCACGATCTCGCTGTTCAGTGCTGGCAAGACGTTCTCCTGCACGGGCTGGCGTACGGGGTATGCTGTGGGTCCGGACCACTTGGTGGGGCAATTACCAAGGCCCACTCCACAGTTCCATTCTGCGGCACCACTCCGTTGGAAGTGGCCTTGGCGACTGCTTTCCGTCAGGCGAAGACCAACGGCTACTACGACGAGCTCTCGGAGACGCTGCAGGTGCGACTGCATTAAGTTACGGATTATTTTCTGCTGGGAGTAGTGTACATTAACTTACATTGAGCTGGCAGGCCAAGCGCAATCGTCTGTGCGACGCGCTGCAGGCCAACAACTGGCGCCCCATTGTCCCCGAGGGCGGCTACTTTGTGTGTTGCAATGTGGAGGGGCTCCCGTACTACGACGAGTTCCGTGGCATCGAGGTCACTTCAAACACGCTGAAGACGGTGCGTGGTGTCACTGGTCTTGTATCTCGCAGCACTCATCATGTTACGTGCCGACTGTGATAGGAGTTCCCGGACTACCAGTTCGCCTACAAGCTGGTGAAGGCTGGCCACCTGGCGGTGATCCCGACGTCGCCCTTCTTCAGCCGCGCGGAGAACCGCCTTGCCCCTGGCGTCGTTCGTCTTGCTTTCTGCAAGGATGAAAAACGCTGGACGATTCCATCCGCGTCATTGAATCCCTCAAGGTCGAGTAAATCTTGAGCGCGAGGCTCACTTCGACAACTGTAGATGCACATCTGTCAGCCGTCCCATCGCTCAATTCTGCGGCACATTGTGCTCAATGTACTTGCGAATTTCAGTCGCGGTCTGCTCTGAGATCCACGGCAGCATTCGTCGCCAATGCATCTCGTTAAACTTGTGCACTGGAACTTGCGCCGCCGTGAAATTCTTGAAGCGGAAACTCAACGAAAGCGCGGCGCCCAACGTTAGTGCTGGGATCGAGCGGAAGAACGCTAGTCGTGAAGCAAACTCCGAGTCCAACCCCTGGGAACTGGAGTCAGGGTCGCACATGCTGGGAGATGGCAGCTCGTATCCTGTCATAAGCTCTTGGTAGGCAAGATCGTGCAGCTGAGCACACAAAGACTCAACCGTAGGCTGAACGTTGACCATTGCGTTTGGCAGCTTTCGTAAGCGCTGGATCTCACACGTCTCTTCTCCTTGGTGAACAACAGCTACCACAAGCTTCTTATGCATCACTAGTAGCGCTCGGACTCGTGGGTGTTTCAGCACCTTTCCACCTGGAGCAGCAAGAGCTAATACACCCAATTCTCTCGCTGTCACAAAGAGAACCCCCATGCGCACGCTGAGCAGAATGTCCGCCTCCAACGAGTTCTCAACATCAATGGAGCATCCGACCCGTTTTGCTGCTTTAAAGAGTGGGAATGAGCTCGAGCCAGCAAAATCCGAACCCACGACGATAGTGAACGTTTGCTGTTGCTGCTGCTCCGTTTGTTTCTTCTTCTTCTGCTGCAGATATGAGTTTGCTATACGCTTTACCGGCTCATCAGTCAGGTTCACTGTTGCCACACAGTCGTTTTTCGCATCTTGGACAGGGAATGGCACGGCGCTGTTGCCACTCCCCAACAAGCTGAACGATGGAACCGGTTCCACATCACCTTGCGGCTCAAGGGTATGAACACCATCAGTAGAGAAAGTGGTCGTATCGCCATTCCTTGTTCGAAGCGTGCCTCCCGACCTCCCGTTATGGAGTTTTCTCTGTTGTCGTTGTTGCAGCTTTTGCAGTGCCTTCATCCGGTTCTCTTCGATCTTCCTGCGCAATTCCGCACCATCAGTATCATCTGAAGCGAAGGCGCCACCGCTCCTGGATGGCCTTGATAATGGCGATTCAACCTCATGCATTAGCGAAGACGATCTGGCGAATCCAGACACTGTTTCCGAGGCGCTTTCTTGAATGGTAGAGATCGGTCCATTCGCGGCAAGCAAATTAAACTTTGGCGGGACCACACCAACTTCGGGTGTCGAGTTATTTCCCACCATCCGTTTGGGAGTGTCTGTTCTTGGCGAAGCAGACCCCTGAAGCGGACAAACAGTCTCAACGATGACTGCAGTACTGTCAGCTATGCACTCACTCGGTTCTGTTTGTTTTGGTAGGGATGGCAAACCTGAAACACAATTCGGTTTGTCGCGTTTGCGAGAACGAGAGCGCCGTTGTGGAGGCGACACTTCGCCATCCCCATTGCGCATCTCATTCAAACATGCGCGAATTATCCCCTGGGACGGCAACGCTCCCAAATGGCGACCGGTACGACGAAGCAGCAGCGGAGATGTTTGCGATTCGAATAGCGAACGAGCGTATATCGCACGCATATCGGGGCTCGTTTTCTCTCTTTTTTCCTCGTGTTGTTACCACCGGCATCATCTGGAGATACAGCAGACTGGGAATAGAGAAGCTGGGAGGAATTGTTAATAAATGAGTCGTCTGCTGCATCCTTGATATCGTCTCCATAATCATCATCTTCGCCATCACCATTATCACCCCCACGAACCTCTGCAATGTCCTCGATATAAGTAGCCGCCAGTGCGCGGGCCGTCTCGCGGCGACGCTTAGATCTTCGAATGCGTTTCTGCCATGGAGAAGTTGCTGCTGGGGATCCGTTAAGTCTGGGCTGCGAGAACAGTTGAGACTGTGAGGCGTCGTACTTTCGCTTTAGCCGTCGGAAGCATTTGAATTTCTTTTTGGCCTCTGCAGACGACGGCGATGCCAGCAAATGACTGGGGAAGTTATTACTTTTGGTGAGGGCAGCCGGTCCTTGGCAGGTTTGGACTGGGGTGTTCTCTGTTGGTATGGGGAACGTACGGACTTTTCGACTTTCGATGCATAGGGCAATACGCAAGAAATAAAGTACCTGTCCCTGAAGCTTCTCCTTCAGGTGGGTCCAATTGATCCATGCGATATCGCGCATAAGAGGCACAGCTCACATGGAAACCAACCAGACACCTTTTGTAAGCACATTGAATAATACCTTTGCCTTTGCTCGAGTGGCACAAAGAGCAGTCCAGTGTTGTACGATCCGGATCCAGTCGCCTCAATTCGCCGAGAACAAGAGCTTCATCATCCCCCTGCTCCACATGAAGTTCTGGGATCCACAAGAAGCACTGCACATGGACCCATTGACCGCACTTAGTCCTCTTGAACGCGCCACCGCGGAGTGGACACAGTTGACAGCATGGTTGACTTTTACCCTGGCGTTTGTTCTCACTTTTCACCTCGACGCACACCTCACAAAACCACTTGTCACTTGGAACTGCACTGATTCCGTAGCAAAATTGATGCACAGCCACATTACACCCATCGCAGAAAATGATGGGGTCATCCTCGTACGATTCGCTTTCACAGCAAACAGCGCAAGAGCTCTCTTCCTCTTCAACATCTTCCTGCTCAGGTTGGGTTTCCTTGGTTTGATCTTGAGCGCCTCTGTGTGCAGGCAGATTCGCAACGTGGCATTCCACTACTCCAGATGGGTCCTCTCTTTTTGACGTTGTAGTATCCGCTTCATCCACTTCCCCGTAAAATCCACAACACTAGAGGGATTATCACTTGCGACTTGCGGTTGGATGACATTAGTCACCTCAATCTGCGCCAGTGGTGCTGCCCGTTCTATCTTCCCCTCTACCTCTTGATTAACGCCGAGTCCCGGTAATAACGCAAAGAATACGCTGACGGCTCTTCTTCTGCCACAGAAGCAGCAGATTCAATTTGAGTACGCGGTGATCCGTCAGCCCGATCGGGTCTACCTGTGACTTTAGTATCACCAAATTGCAGCTGTCGAGTGCTTCGTGGTCGTCGTGAGTCCGGCCTAAGCTTGGTAATGTAAGCGACTGGTGTTTGGTGGGCAGCAGTGGGTTCTGAGGCCAACTCGGACGACAGCGTCAAATAAAGCTTTCCTGGTGGCTGGTGAGTCTTGATTTCATTTGTTTCGCCTGTCAATTCGTTTTGCAAGGTTTTGCCTAAATCCACATCTACATGAGATTGAGAAGATTCGGCTGAGATCGTCAGAGACATTGACCCTTCTTGTGGGCCATTTTGTGTCTTCACTTCGTCTAAACCAGAACATACATTTGCCAACGGACTAGGAGATTCGGCTGATAGCGTCAGCGACTTCGGGCCAGACATTGATGCTTTCTCGTGCGGTGCGGCATCTTCTGTCGCTACAGTCGCGCTGTCCCCCAACCACGTAAATTATCAGCAGGAACATCCGGGGTCGATGAATTTCCGGATCGGCGCGCTTTCAAGTCGGGAGTCATGGTTTTTACCTTCTTTCCAGCAGGTTCCTCCAGATCTGACTTCTTGCCATCGTTGCTGGCATCAATTAGAAGCGCAACTTCAGTGGCTGATTCCGCAAACTGTGGACTAAAGTGCATATCCGGACTATCCACCGATTCGTCCATGGCAACAAACGAATTATCATCTTTCCTTGTGTTGTCCAGAGGATTGGAGGGGTCAGCTTCTCGCCACGGAGAACCAATGTCGCTATCTGTATCCGCATCGTTGTCTACCGCCGTACGAAGGCGACGATGAGATTTCGCTTCGGGAGTACTATGAATACCCGCTGCTTCGACGGACTCACGCTTCTTGCGCAGTTCGACATTAGCTTCACCAGAAACAGTGAGGCCAGCTTGGACGTCATCTTGACTAGTCGAGCCGTCATCCTTGTCTGAATCAGTCTCAAGAACTTCTTCGACTCCATGGATTTTTCTTATGAGGCGTTGCAAAATCAGTGACCGAGTAGAATATCCCGCCAGTAGTCGACCTGTCCCTCCTTGTCCGTGTGAACGCCGTCGTAATAGGTACTGTCGATTTCCCACGACAGGAAACAGCATATTTCTCTTGCTTGAAGCGAAATTTGGTGGAAAGTACTTTTCTTCTGCCTCGGTTCTTTCGGCGTCAGTAAGTTGCCAGAGCTTTGGGTCCACAGCACCAGACGCATTTTTCCCACCCACCTGGGATGCATGAAATGTTGGGATCTTCATCTCCAACTCACTTAACTGCGGGCAAATACCAGTAGGAAGCATTCGCGGGCATTTCGAGTATGTAAATCTGCTCTTAAAAGTTGTTAGCGCACGACTCACCGTCTTCGCAGCTGACGCACTACGCGCGAGCTTCTTTTGCTCGTCGCCTTCTGTGACCAATATGATGACTTTGCCCACCCGCTTCCGACCCGTTCTGCCCATTCGTTGAATCATACGGACTGGCGATGTGAGCGCGTCAAATGATACGATCAAATCTACCTCACCAATGTCAAGACCTTCTTCTGCAATACAAGTCGCGACAAGGACATTAAATTCGCCCAGCCGAAAGCGCCGTACGATGTCCTGCTGCACTTTTTGAGATTGTCCTTTATTTTCCTTGGATTTGCCAGACGCGCCTTGGCCGATGAACGGTTGGACATTCAAAAGCGGCGCTAATGGTCGCAGTAACGCCACAATTTCCGATACGCTGGCACGATATTGCGAGAATACGATCGCTCGTGTGCTCGACTTCCCAGCTGCATGACGTTGGAAGTGCTCCAAGAGTACCTCGCGGAGCTTGACTAACTTTGGGTGACTAGCAGCATTGCTAGATTCTGGAGTAACAGCCAGACTTAACTCCAGCGCCTGAAACTCTGGTGACTGCAGCATCTCCCGTTTGGACCACGACATTTTGTTCGTTTTTCGCTCTTCAATCCAATTAGCGATTTGATCACGGAAACTGATGAGACCATGGCCCGTGAGGAGAGTTTTCGCGTGCAGTAAACTTACTAGAAGCGCCAGGTCACTCTCAGCACTGCGCTGTGAAGAGTAATTGGAGCTCTTACGAAATCGTTCGCGTGCCTGCAGCACATGCCAACTTGTGAGCTTATCAGGGTCTCCATAATGGATAATATTTCCTCGTAAAAGGCGCTGGACGATTGGTGTAAAGCACTTTAGGAAGAGCGCCTTTACTTCCAGGAGTTGAGTACCAAGGCGACAGACGATCACTTCCTCCTGGCGAGCGTGGGTATACTTTTTCACGTCCGGATCATCCGCTGAACGACTTTCGATGTGAGATATGCGCAGGTTGGCCACAACTTCTTGAATCACATCAAACTTTGCGCCAGGGGTGGCTGAGAGCGCGAGCACACGGAAAAAGTTGGTCTTGGCTTCAATCTCCTCAACCACACAGCAGTACGCATAGTTGCCCGTCGCGCGGTGTGCTTCATCCACAACGATGCAAACAAACTTCTCGGCAGCGCACACTCCGTGACGGAGATCGTTTTGCAGGCTCTGCGGTGTACAAAAGAACACTCGCTTTGAGTTCCACAACACACGGCGCATCGCTGGAGGCACGTTCCCCTGCAGCTCTGCAGTATCGCTCAACGGAACACCCATGATTTCATGACAAGCACGAATCTGCTGCGCCACCAGCGGCTTCGTCGGCGCCATAAACACAATCTTTCCTGTGGGGAACCAGCGGTAGAAATTGTACATGACGACGGCTGCGATCAGCGTCTTGCCCAGTCCTGTCGGCAGCGTCACGAGTGTGTTGTGATACAGCGCCTTCTCCGCAATCATGAGCTGGTAGTCTCGAATCGAGTAGTTCGTCGGATACACAAAGTGCTGCGCCTTCTCAAAGTCAATCTCCGGAAACTGCGAACGCCCGATGATGTCTAGATACCTTGTCTTGGCCTGCACGTCCTCTCCAGCAGCTCTTCTTACGACGACTTCCTCATTTGGCGATGCCTCCGTTCTCTCCACAGTTTCCATAGATCCTCCATTGCCCTGTCCCGACGTCAGTTTCAGTCCTCTGCTTGTTCCTGCTCCCGTCAATCTATTCTGCTGCGATGGTCCTCTCTTCCTCTTGGGGCTTGTAAATAGCGATGGTGCGCTAATCGTAGACTGCTTCTCCTGCCTCTGCGACGGCCCCACCACCACGTGCGTCGAGCCTGCCCTGAAGGCCAGCGTAGCTTGCACCGTCTTCTTGACTGGCGTGCTGGCTGGCGTACTGCTTGCCGTATATGTCTGTCCGCGTGGTGTACTGCACACCAAACACGCTCCTCTGTCCGCGTCGTTCTTCAGCGTACAAGACTTGCAGCTCCAGACCCCAGTCGTGGCTTGAGTTTGCTCTTGCCGCTCGTTACTGGGCTCTGTAAACGCGCCGTGGCTCTGCAGATGGCGCGACTCGAGCGCCGCGATCTCCGATAGCATGGCGTCGTCCCATTCGTCCTCCTCCATGCGGCGCCCAGCGCTTCCGTCACACACCTGCACCTTCCGCAGCGGAATCGAGAGTGGGTGAATTTCTGCCAATGAGAATGACCTGCTTGCTCAATATAGCCAAACTGTTTCCACCATCTTCGACCGCCATGGGGCGCGAGCGCGACCTCGAGTGCGGCGTGCTGTGCCGCTACTTCTTCCAGCAGATGCTGCTGGAGGACGACGAGGCCCGACTAGAGGAGTTCTCGTCGTCGTTGCTGCTGTCGCCGCGGCCTTCGCTGGCTGAGCTGCGGCAAAAGTTTCCGTTTGAAGGCGTATACCACTTCCGGTTGCAGATCGTGGGCCCAAACGGCGTCTACTGCTGGCGAGACCTGACGGAGGACGCGCGAGTATTGCCAGTCAGCAGCAGCGGGGAGATCCGCGTCAAGGTGTTGCAGCTACAGGCTGCAGGTGGCGAAGAGCAGCCGACTCCAAGGGCGATGCAGGAGCTCGTGGATGTACCTGAAGATCGCCAATTCAGCAGCTTCTTCCGCTGGCAGAGCCGCCCCCAGAGCGAGGAAGGCGTGGGCTACTCCATGCCTCAGCCGCAGCAGCAGGACGGAGGCAGCGCGCTGTTCGGCATGAAGAAGGCGCTGGCCTCCAAGATGAAGGGCTCCGTCATGGCGCAGACGCTGCAGAAGCACTCGGCACAAATGTGGAAGAACGTGCAGGCGGCGGCTGCTGGAGTGGGAGGGACATCCAGCAACGCTCCACCGACGGCGACGGCGTTGGCGCAGCTGGCCAAGCTCATCGGGGCGATGAAGGCCCCGCTGGATGGGCGGACGAGTGAGCACGCAGAGCTGTTGCAGCGGCTGTGGAACACGTGCTTTGAGTCGCAATCATTCCAGTTGAGAGGCGTGGAGTGGAATCGCCTTGGGCTTAGACACGGAGATCCCGTGCAGGAGATACAGTTCTTGCTGCCACTGCAGTGTCTCGTGTACTTCCACGAGGTGCATCGGACAGTGGCGTTGCCAATTCTGAACGACCAGAGCGGGCCGGAAGCCTACGCATACGCCATAGTGGGGTCGCAGATTGTATATGTGCTCGCTGACCTGCTGCAGCTGAGGGACGGCAGGTGTTTAGGCTCCGAGCGGCCGTTCTGGAAACTGTTTGAGGACCCCATCGCGTTCTTCGAGCTCTACTGCATCGGCTTTCGGGCGTTTGATGCGTCGTGGAAGCTAGGTGCTAGAAAGTCATCGGATATCAACTTTCATCTTAACTACGTGGGCGAGTTCGCTCAGGAGCTGCTGCGTCGCGGGCCTGAGACGGTAACCGGTCTTGCTGAACATGCCTATCAGCTTCAGAACTGGTAGGCAAGCATGGATGCTATCTACTGTGGCTTGAATATGCAACTATAATACGCATCAAGATATCGTTCTGCTTTTATCGCGTTGATGTTCTTCTTCCTGGCTGTGATGTGGCGGAATTACTTGTTGCGCTTCGTTTGGGTTGCGTTGAGCTGCCCCAAACGACAAGACAAGCATTAACAGCGACACCATTGAAAAAACTACCGCGTGCTGGTCTACTCTGCTTCCAATTGCAGTGCGAGTCACGGCTTCTTTCTTGGGAGTGTCAATCTCCACCTGCAACGACTCGACGGAGCGCTGCTGATCCTGCAAGAGCTCTTCTTCGATATCTCGCGGAGTCAACTCTGCTCGCAGCTCCTAGCCATTCCAGTTACTTCCTCAGGTAGTAATAATTCGCTCGAGAATTGCGGAGCCAACAATACTCTGGTTGAAAATGTTCTCGTGGGAAGTCCCAAGGCGCCGACGTATCTGGCAAACCATGTCGTTTAACGAGGACAAAATGTTTTCCACATTGCCTCCGGTTGAGATGAACAAGAAGACGACGGATTCATGCCAAGAAATCTGGGAAACTTGAGAAAGGTTTATCTCGTTGCCGAAGTAATTTTCGCTCCAATCGTCATGAGGACGAGAGAGGACACTAAGACATTGAAAACTTTAGCGTCACCAGAAGCAATGCAATTCCCATTTGAATGCTTTGGGACATTGTAGTGGCGTAAAGCTCTCACGTCGGAAAACAGAATGGTGCGAAAGAGAATTACTGTGGCTCACTTGCGCAGGATACTTATCGTGTGCATCTGCAACAGCAAATCATCGGTCAATAAAATTGTTTAGGGTGCGATCGGTATTCTCGAAAGCATTTGATTACCCATTCGCTTTCCTCCTTTGCTGCAGCCACAACCTGCTCGGTGAGCTCTTCGACCTCTTTTTGCGGGCTTCCAGCTCATTTCCCACCACTGCCAAAGGCTGCTGCCGGTATTGTAAGTGATCTGCTTCAAGCTCTCGCAAGCGGGCAAGTTCTGCTTGAAGCTCTTGAATCTGCGCTTTTTCCTGGCGTGCTTTCTCCTAAGAAGTATCAATGATTGTTTCCTTACTCATCGATAAAACTTGATCGAACCTTACCAACCTTTTTGCGCTTGCGGTAGCGTCTCGATGCAGTCTGCATCTGCAATTTTCGACGAAGCTCATCAAATTCCACATCGTTCGTAACATGCACAGTTTGTCCCGTCGGCAAGACATCTGCTGTCGAAATCTCCTGAGCTGGCAGTAATAAATCTGGCTTCAATTCATCGTCAGGAAGAGCTGAGATTGCTGCACGAGCTGGTTCAAGTACTGCCGACGAAGCTGTAGATGGAGTTAATTGAGCGTCCACTGCACTCGGGTTGGAGTCCCTGGAAATCCAACAAATGTGTCGACGAGAATCAAAGAGCACATATTTACGCAGTCCTCTAACTGCCCACAACTTACATCAGAGACGGAACCCAGAGCGGGCTGTCCGGCGCCCCCAACGGACCACCATGCGGACGTGGTGTTCTCAGCAACTCCTCTGTGATGCTCGGAAGCGATCGACCAGGTCTGCAGACATCGGAGCGTAAGCCCGTTAGTCGGCAGCGATGGCATTGAAACAATCATGCATAGAAGCCGCTGCAGATACTTTGCCGCAGGCTTGAACTCTTGGGCATCTCCTTCAGCCTGCTGGCCAGGTGTCGGCTTGTGTTCGTACTCGCTGCCTGGCGCGCCCGCATCCATTGATGGAGATGTATGTTGCTCAGCGTCAGTGGCAGGTGGACTCCCTTCCGCTGCCGCAGAGTCGTCGCTCGCCAGCAACTGTAGCACCTCCTCCAACATGAGCTGGTCGCCAAAACTGAGACCCACCGGGTCGTTTGGACTGCGCCACGCCATTGGTCTTGGTCAGTGTTCCTCAACGTCCTCGAAAGGATTCGCGCGAACGAATCTGCGACGTGTGCCACTGTATGGACACGACTAGAGAGACGTTCGTCAGCACAATGTCAACGAATAGCAGTACGGTCGAAAGGCAACGTTATAGCTCAAGAGGTGTGGCTAGCATAGCGCAGATTAATTCTTCCACAGTGGGGAGGTTGTAGTCGTGGTGGTTAGCTGCGGGAAGGCAACACGAAGTTTGCCCATGATTGCATCGCGCTTTTCCGCCGTGTTCATCTGCTCAAAGACCGAGCTGCGGCGCATCTTATCCGACTGCAATACAGCTCACTCACCGTAGTTAGTCCACCACGTGCAAGCAAATAAAGTACCAGTAGCACGTACCAGTGTGGAGTCTTGAAGCTCTCGGAGGAGGGTCTCCTGCACATCGCGGAATACGAAAAATGTGCCCGACGTGCTGACACCGACGATCGTGGGGTCGGTCTGTCCGCAGGAATCGCGAATACTTACTGAGGTGACAAGAAAAAAGTCAGACTCGTATCGGTTAGCATGAAACCCGAAAGTAATCTTACCACAGAACGTGGAGCTTGCTGGTAAAAGCATCCTAAAGCGCACTAGCTTTCTCTCGCTTTGAATGGCGTATAGTTGACCGCTCCAAGTGCAGACAACGATCTGGAACAACGCGATGCTGTCGGTAAAAAGAGAAGCCCATGTCACTCAGGTGTGGTAGTAACGTACCGCATCTTCCCGGTTGCCTGTTGCTGTTGTCATTTCGAGTTTGCCCGCACTCACCGCGGCCTCGGGCAACTAAACACCAGCGATATAATCAGCCACTGGATACGTTGATGCCGAGAACTCAAACGGTACTCCACGCACCTGTACGTCCCACTGCCGCCCTCCGAACGACGAAAACAGCGACACAAGGCCCGTCATGGACACATTGGCAACCATGCCGGTAGCACCATCGCCCATGTCAACATCCCCCACGACAAAAGTGATGCCCTCATCATCGTGTGGAGGACCGTTCCAGGGAACGACCTCTCGCTTGTCGATTGGGCCGTCTTGACTTGGAGCGCCAACGCAGAACGTTTCTCCTGAGAAACTTCTCGCTAGCAATTGATTCGAGGCATCCGAGCTCGAATGCAGCTCAACCAGCGATTCGATCTCGCCAGCGATCTCCAGTTGCGCCACTTGGGAGTATTCCGTCAGCTGAAAAGAACACAACAAATCAGAGTCTGCTACACGCAACAACTCCACGAAGAAACAATCACCACACCTCGTCCCCTTCGAGCCGCTCCACATCTCGTTGATAGATGAATATTCGTCCGTCGCGCGTTGCGATCACCAGCTCTCCGTTCCAATGCGCCACGTCGCAGATATTGAGCGCCGCATTCTGCAACATTGGCAACATGCATCAGTTCATGCACCAACCAAACCGCTTTCCCTCTCTTATTTCTCACAAACGTCGAGCAGAGCTGCAGCACGCCTGCGTCCTCCGCACTCCGAAATACGGAGCATTTCCCCTCCGCCGTCGCCACAATTACCCTCATCTAAATGTTGTCAACACTCCCAAGTCAATGTCGTTCCTCAAAATCCGTCATCTAGCTCTCCACCAACCTCTCCGTCTCCAGAGCCCTCTAGACACAGCGCCGTGACTGATCCGTCCACCTCGCAACTCCGCCAGAGGGTTAAATGATCGTCCACGACCTTGAACAGCGACACGTTGCCTGTGCTGGTCCCGAACACAAGCTCCGTGGCTCCGTCTCCATCCACGTCGCCCTCCGCGTGCGCGTTGGCCAAGATCTTGCCCTCCAGTTGCGCCGCGTACGACGGCGTCAGCTCCAGCTGCTCACACACACACACACAGCAACGATCAGCCCACGAGGACATCGAGGCAAGGCCCCAGCCCCGCGCACCTGTCCGCGCATGGCTTTCGTACTAAGTACGTTTCAAAAGTGCAACACCGGCACAAGTTCCGTTGCACCACTTTCCTATCTGCTACCTCCACGATGCTGTCCCTGACCTCCAAGCTCCGTCCCGCTCTTCGCCACCGACAGGTCGCTGCTCTCTCCGGGGACTCGCTCGCTCTCGGCGCCGTCAGCAGCAGACGGCCACCGCAGCGGAAGAGAAGCCGCAGCTCAACTTGCAGCGCCTGGCGGTGATTGGCGGCGGCAACATGGCCGAGGCCATCATTACGGGCGTGCTGACCGAGGGCCTGATCCCCAGTAGCAGGCTGATCGTGTCGGACCCCAACCCAGCCACCCGCAGCAAGTACAGCAAGTTCCAGGTAGAGACGTGCACGCGGAACAGCTCGGCAGTCAAAGACGCCGACGTCATCTTGGTGGCCGTCAAGCCCCAAGTGGTCGACGACGTGCTGCGAGCCGTCAAGGCGGCGATGGACCCGGATGCGCTCGTGATCTCTGTGGTGGCTGGGCTGAAGATCAAGCAACTGCAGCAGCTACTGGGCCGGAACAGCCGCATCATCCGCACAATGCCCAACACCCCAGCCATGGTCGGAGAGGGCACCACCGTTTGGGCGCAGAGCGCAGAGGTCTCAAGTAAGCAGCACGCCTTGACCAAGGAGATCTTGGGGTCCTTTGGGATCGAGGTGAGTTTAGGCGTATTGAAGTTGTGATGTGTCATCGGTGTCTGATCGATCCATTTGACTTTGCAGGTGTTTGTGGACGATGAGAACGCGCTGGACATGGCGACTGCGCTGTCCGGCTCTGGACCAGCCTACTTTTTCCTCGTGGCGGAGGCCATGATTGATGCTGGCGTGCACATGGGCTTCTCTCGCCCAGTGGCAACGGTAAGGCCTGGAATTCCAAGTTGCTATGTGTGGAGCTTCGGCTTTAACGAGTTTTTTTCAGAAATTGGTCCAGCAAACCATGCTGGGGTCGGCGCTGTACATGGAGTCTGAGAACCTGCACCCGGTGGAGCTGCGGAATAACATCACGAGTCCTGGAGGCACCACCGCTGCCGGTCTCTATCGAGCTGAGAAGAACGGCTTCCGCGCCGTGATCGCCGACTCCATCTGGGCTGCCTACGAGAGATGCCTGGAGCTTGGCTCGTCCGAGCCCGTGCAGCGCCAACGCCCGCGCTCGTGAGTGTGCCAACTGGATACTCAAGCGGAAGGAGTAGATGAAGTGCATTGCAGCGCTACTTTCAAGACACATACTAAAACAAAATAACCATGATGTACTTCTCGACAGCAACGAAGTCGTTCCGTTCCAAGACGCCACCCTAACTAATGAGAAACGGATACTTCTGGTAGTACCAATCGCGGTATTTCTCCCAAAACTTGTACCTGGGGTTGGTCCGATCCACACCGTTCTTAGCAAACCCCCAACCTTTGTAAACGGCGGCGGGACTCGAGTAGGTGTCGTCAAAGTACTGGAAGTATTTCTCCTTGATTTTTCCTGCATCGATTTTGTCCATCATCTTTTGGAGCTTCGCGTAGGCTTCGAGTGTGGTCCTCTCCTCGTTTGCTTCCGAGAGTTTTTGGCCGTCGTCGTCGTCGTCGGTCTTATCGCTTCGCAAGAATCGCTTGGAATCACCACCTCGGACTTTGAGCGGAGTCTGGACACGTGCCACATTCTCGGTCTAATCCTCGGCGGAGATCACTTTGGTGTTCACCAAAGCAGCAACTGTCAGTAGAAGGTACCGCAGACGCATGGTTCTTCGCTTGGGTGCACGAAGGTAAGTTTGAGAATGCAATTTGGACAAGTTAATGCATCTCGAGCTTAGCAGGGAACAAGGACAAGCTTGTGTTCCGAAATGAGTGTGCGTACCGTAATCTAGATATCGTAGAGCGTACTTTTCTCCTAAGACACACCAATCGCTTGCCAATCACATAGAGCTGCTAACCAGCTGATCCCACGAGATGTCCTTGAACTAGAGCTGTGCGACGTCCTGCGATGAACCCCCTGAACTCACCCCTACGCCTACGCCCGGGGATTTGCTTGAAACCCTTCGATTTCCCTCCAACACCCTCAAACGCTCACTGAACACCTTTTAGTTGAAAATATTATGAACAATACAAACTTCCAGTATATAATACCTCTGAATGCTTCAAGTTCCAGTGGATTTCAGCTAGCAGTCGACAAGATGCCAGCTTCGCAGCATGTCGACCAAACTGCAACCAGCGAAAATACGTACATTCTGGAAGCTGTTCGCACTCCTGTGCGTGGGGGCCGTCAAGAGTCTCCTGCTCCGACAACTCCGCAGCACCCTCGGCGTCTAGCGGGTCCAGGATTGCGGATCGAGGCACCTTCGACACCAGCGCGTCCACCTTCGGCTCGTTATGCTCCGTATCCTGTACGTCAAGCACGACAAGGAACTGCATCATCACATCACCGACCGATAATTCGTGAGCGGAGTTCTGCGCACCTTCCCGACATGGATTCGTTGCAAGTTCGGGTTCAAAATGACATTGGGCGTCGGCTATACGTCATGAAGAACCAAAAGCGTAGAGATGTCTGGTATTTTGCGCGATTAATTCCAAAGCAGCAATTTTGGGAAGTTCCAGATAGCAGCTTGACGAACGAGCAGGGTGAAAGGGCAATTTGCTTGTTGTGTGAAACAACAATGAAGTTCCGAGTTGGAAAACACAAGATGGTGGAGCATATGAAGGAAAAGCATTCTACTGAGTTGGGAATATATCGTCAACAACGAAACCTTATCCTCACAGCTGGAGGTGGTCTTCAGATGCAACGCACTGCTCGTCGTTTAGATAGCGAGCTGGCCAATGTCGCTGATCCCGAGAAAACTGTTCCGATCCGTAGTGTTACTCCAAAGAGCAACACCAAGTCAACGTGTTACTGGCGAGGTGGATTGCACGTCACTTTCGACTTATGATCACTGTGGAAGACGAAGGTTTTATGGAGTTTGTTTCTTATATTACGCAGGAGCTTGGCCGCGTCAAATTGGTTCTTCCGAATCACGCTAAACTACGCAGTGATATTGTTGCCCTGGCGGTGCATTATCGCAAGCGTGTCCAAGCGGACATCCAGCGATTCTGCCTTTACTACTCGTTGACTAGTGATATCTGGACTGGTCGAGATGGCCGAAGTTACATATCACTGACAATTCACTACGTAACGGAGACATTTGAATCGAGGAATTGGACATTAGAAGTTCGTGAGCTTCCAGGAATTCACACCGGCACTCGTATTGCAGAAGCAGTAGACGAGATGATGGGAGTGTGGTCTCTGGATAAATCGTTTTGTACTGTATTTGTCCGAGATGGAGGCTCCAACATGGTCAGCGCGGCGGCCAAACTTCATGTTGTTCACATCCCTTGCGTCGCACACTGTCTACACTTAGTAGTCGCTGGTATGTTAATTAAGAAGAAGACGGAGCGGGAGCAACAAGAAGAAGCCGACTTATGGTTAGCGAGTGGGACAACGAAAATGATGAGCCGATCATTGAACACCACGAAGATGAGGAGCTAGCAGAAGAAGATCGACAAGAAATGGCTTCATTGCGAGGGATGGCAATTGCGGATATCGAGGAATACTTGAATGCCAGCATCGTAAACCTTGAGCGTAATGAGCTAGCGTTGGCGCGGAAAGTTGTTCAACACTTCCGATCACTGGCTCGCTATTTCCGAAAGTCGCCAAAGGCCAACATCGGCTTGGAGAGTGCCAAGTTATTGAGAGAGGAGTCCAGCGGGGCGATGCGCTTCGTATACAGGTGGACTGCCCAACGAGATGGAATAGCTGCTGGGATATGCTCCAGCGCTTTTTAGTACTTCAAGAAAGCCTGGTCAGCTTTTTCACGTACTTGAGAAGTCCTGAAGGTCGTGTTGAGTTTGAAGACATGGCAAACAAGCTGCGGCGACCGAAAGCGTCGGACTGGTTGACGATTAAGTGTTTGATCACCTTGCTGGCTCCATTTGCTAATGTGACAACAGCTTTAAGTGGGCAGCAATACCCTACGCTGCCGTTGGTGGCTCCGATTATCTACAATATTCGGAAAAAATTGGCGCAGACCAATTTGTTTGATGATCTCATTGCTCGAGCGGGCGACGAAGATTATGTCAACGAAACAAAAGTTATGATGAACGATTGCCGCAAGATCGTCCTTAAACTATTTGATGAGCGCTTCTCGGGTTTGTCCACTAGCGATCTTGTTTGGGTTGCTTACCTTGATCCTCGAGTTGGAAAACGTATGCAGGACCTCACCGATATGAATGCTGCTGAGAAGAAAGCTATCTATGAAAACCTCGTCAGAGCAGCTCGTCTACTGGCCAGGGAGCACCGAGGAGAGCCCATACATCAGACTCCAATGCCATCTGCACCCGAGGCTCCATCGCAAGGTGAAGACGCATTTTTGATGATCTCTTCGGGCCAGATGACGATTTGGAACAGCGGGCTAGTGTAGACCAAGACTGCACTGACGAATTCACTTTGTATTTGAGCGATATAAAGACGGTCAAGAAGAAACAAGACCCATTGGTATGGTGGCATGTCAACGGCTCCAAATACCCAAACTTAAGTCGGCTCGCTAGGAAGTGGCTGGGAGCAGTTGCAACAAGCGTTTCTTCTGAACGGGCATTCTCTACAAGCGGTAACATTTTGACTGTTGAACGTAGCTCGCTTACTCCTTCGCTGGTGAGAGATCTGGTGTTCATAGCTCAGAACTGGAGGATTGACTACGTGTAAAGCAGATATTTCAAACAGCAAGCTACTGTAGTGCATATATACATGTCGACGTTTTTAAAAGATTTCGTGGCAGCGTGCTACGTCACGCTGACGCGAGACACTCGGCGAAGAGCAAATAAAACTCTTTCGCCATCCGTCTGGATACCTCTCGAGTGTCTTGTATCGACCCGACATCTTGGCCCTGGAGCTGCGAACTCACTACAACCATCTCATCGCACCCGCTGTTAGACTGCATTTACTGGCCATTGCAACTGGGAGCGTCGCCAAAGCTGCCACTGCCACTGCGAAGCAAACGCAGCTCCAGTGTGGTGACATCGCCGCCACAAAAGCGCCGGCACCACCAGCCCAGCGTTGTCTCGCCAAGATTTCCCCATTTTGCATAGCCCGAACTCTCCGGTGTAGACATTCAAGGTCTGCCGCAAGTTGAGCACCGCATCCAGTAGACGCCCTCCCAAATCTGGGTCGGGACGATGGGTCCTCTTGATCACTGTCCCGTTGAGTCTCGACTTGCCGCTATCCATGTTGCCCTCGAAGACCAGACGCAGCGTGTAGCAGACCGTCTTGTCCTAAAGCTCGTTCTGGCAACCCATATCCTGCCCAACACGGTCGAAGTCATGTGTACCACTTCAAAATCTGGCATACAAAAATCAAGTAAAGGTGTTTGGGGGTGTAGACCAGACGTTCGGAGGCCTGAACCCCTCAGCAAACGTCGGGGTGTTCAGGCGGGGTGTTCGCGAACGTTCACAGCTCTACCTTGAACACACCTGCAGAACCAGGACACTCGAGCAGCTAAACCAGTCATTTCCAAGACGGCACGGCGTGCGCCATGCCACGACCACCAGGCCAAGCCCAAGGCCGAACGCGCACAAAAGGCAAAGGCAAAGGGCCGAAGCTATTTCAGCGGTTTGCACTATCGTATCTCTTTAAAAGCGATGTTATCGCCTTTTACGAGGGTGGTGCCACCATGCACGCCACTGTTCAACGATTTTTCCCCTCTTTGTTCTCTCCAGAAGTGATGACAAAAAAATTAAAGGGGAAAGCGCAGAATTTACGCTTGGCTTAAGCAAAAGAAATTCATTCGCGAAAAATGTGCTGCTGGCCAAGGGGCGCACCTCAACCACCGCGTGCTTGGCATGGGAAAGACGCTTAGCGAGGACGTGGAAGAGCATCTCGTGCGTTGGATCAATTCTCTGCGAGCTGATGGAGCGCCTGTAACCGGGCTGATAGTCCGCTTGAAAGCGTCCGAGTTTTTCTAGCTACAGGTGGGCCATCAGACTGGTTTCAAGCCTCGCACACGTGGCTTTCGTCGTTTTAGAAGCGCCACAAATACTTCATTCGACGCAGGACGCGTCAAGGCCAGCATTCCCCCGACAACGCAGATGAAGCAGCAGCAGTTTTCGGCGCAGAGGTGCAAGCGCGGATGCGTGAAGTTGGTGTTAATACAGTTTTCAACGCTGATCAAACTGGTGAGTTGATAAAATGATATTATTTGTTGTTTTAATAAATGCTAACACATTATACTAATGTTTGTAGCTGTCAACTATGAGTATCTCCCTGTGACAACAGTGTGTAGTACAGGTCAGAAAACTGTCTGGATGAAAAGGGCTGGAAAAAGCAAAGAGCGAATGGCTGCGATGTTACTTGGTGACAGTAGCGGCATCAAGTACGAACCTTTCGTGGTTTTCAAAACAAAACCTTCTGAAGATGCTGACCGGGAGCTATTCAATTCTGCTTTCCAGCATGGATTCGGCCGTAAATTGTGGGCGGATTTATCGCCGTTGCAAAACGGGGTTCAGATTTTGAAAATCGCGCAGGTTGGTGGAATAGTGAGCTGACAATTCAGTTTTTGCTGTATCATTTTCGCGAGAGGGCTAATATGCATGAGCCTGTATTACTTTTGCTGGACGATTTTTCGGGGCAATGGCGGGAGGATGTATGCATTATGGCACGTCTGCTAAACGTGGAGTTAATGCTCATTCCGCGAGGATATACATCAGCCTGCCAACCGGCCGATAAATCCTGGAATAAACCCTCAAGGATCAACTGCGAGGAAATTGGGTACAGCAGATGCTGCATCAACTACAAACTCACGTTCCCGGTGAGCCGTTTAAGCTCCAGCCACCTTTTGACGGTTAACGCAACGATTCTGATGAAAATTTCGAGGTACAGTGGGAGTCGCTCTTGGAGCTAATGACGGAAATTGATTTAGAAGACGCAGTTATCGACGAAGATCGCGATATTGACACGCTTAGGGAGGATATAGATTAACGTCGTAATAGACAAGACATTTTTGCTCCTGTACATCTCGTGCACATTTTGAACTGGACGACTTCAATGTTCTTGGGGTGCGCTCTAGGATATCTTGGTAAGCAGTAGTTGGCACGTACCATCAGAGGTTCGGATTAGCGGGAAAAATCGAGTATTGATACAAGTACTGCTACTGATATTAATACACCGCGATACTTTTGAAAAATTGAGAGCCCTGTATTAGTATTAGTCAAATTGTATTAATACTTCGATGATACTTTGAGCAATCGAGCGGTGAAACGTCTGAAGAAATTGTTTCGGAGACAAGCGTCAAGAACCTGTGATTTTATCAGTAGCAGTGAAGACTTGTCAGGTGTTTGTGACTCAAGAATGTGTACAGGCGCGCTCGAACTGGCCATGGCTCGTATAAAAGTACTGGATGGCCGCCCAGAGATGGTGTGCAACATCTGATAAGTTTCACTATAGCGAATCACCTCATACTCGCCCGTCCTCGAAGTGACTTCCGATTGCTTGGTTTGTTGCTGCGCCACCGCTACAGCAGCCGCAAGACACGCAGCTCCAGGACCCACAGCCGACGCGGTAGCCCCGAACCTGAACACAACGTCGCCACCACAAGAAGCAGCGCCGCTCGCGCCGAAGGAGTCCTACCACAACCACAGGGAGGCGCCACCACCACCGCCAGCCCAGAAAGACGGCAGCGAAGACAGTGCCGCCCACGACGACACGGTCGGAAGCTACGCCGGCAAACCTGACGACTGCCTTCTCAACCGCTACAAGATCCTAAGAGAAGCAGGTCTGGGCACCTTCGGCCGCGTGCTCGAGTGTCTGGACAACAGCGCAACGGCAAGATTTTGCACTTCAGAACTCAACTACTAGGGGTTCCAAAGAGACGAGTTTTCGTTGCGTATTCACATTTCATTATCAATTCACCTTTAAAGGTCCCAACTGATAGGAATTTGTATTGTGCGAGGCCCTGGGCACGTAGATCACCTCCTGCTCGGCCTCATGAATTGGACTTACAAAGTACTATCAAGAGTAGTAGATGTAATACAAAATACTGTATCGATATTACTGATATTAATACAAATACTTTAGACAGATATGCTCGTATTAGTATTACTATTTCAAAGTATTGTATTTGTATTGTATTACCGAATAATACAATACTTTGGATAATCCGAACCTCTGCGTACCATATACGGCAAGCCCATCGTGGGATCACGAATTTTCACGATGCTACGTGCAGACTGGTCGAGATGCTTGGCGCTTCGTAGAGATCTCTTCTCAGCCTTGACACTCTGGGCTTCGCCCAGCGAGCGAGTCTGAGGTGACGACTCGGCAGCAGAGATCGCTCCAGTGCTCACCAGAGCAACGAGTGCCAGCAGAAGGTATAGCAGACGCATCGTACTCATCCCATCCCGACAGCTTCCGCGTTATGATTTGCTCGTGACGCAATCTCGCTTTCAAAACTGTACTAGCCGAGCGCCGCCGCTACGCGGCGGTGGGTTATGGTTCGATGCAGCTGTGTGGACCGCCCGCCTCCGCTTCGCTCCGGCGGGATGATTTAGCTTTTACACGAACTACTAAGTAGTGCAATCTAAAACATACAGGCGTATAAAATATTCTATAAAACACATGAAAATTGCCAAGTGCCATTTGTCCAAATAAGCTAGGTTCTAGTTCGTAGTGGCAAGCTACTACATCTAGCCTAGAAATGCACCTCGACTCCTAATCGAAAATCTGCGTGTACACGATGTTTCTCGTGTACACTCCTCCGTCCGGGTCTACGAACTCTGGATACTCAATCAATGCCTTGAACTTGCTTCGGGACGTCACGCGAGACAACGCCACATACAACTGGCCATGCGAAAAGCACGGGAAGCCAAGTACAGCCCCAAGTTTAACACCGTCTGACCTTGTGCCTTGTTAATCGTCATGGCGAATGCTGGTTGCACAGGGAACTGCTTTCGTCGTAGCCGGGAGGGGAAATCGGAGTTGTCGTCGTCGCTCACGAACATAATTCTCGGGATGAATACTTCTTGGCCTGTTCGTTCTCCAGTCATAATTGTTGCTCGAATGACGTGGTCCTTCAAGTCGACGATTCGCAGACGCGTTCCATTGCACAGTCCAAGATCCGGGTTCAGATTTCTCATCATCATGATGGGGATGCCCTTCTTGAGCAGTAGTCTGTGAGGTGGAATCCCGTTCATGTTCACCGAGTGGAGGAACTCCTGCTCGAAAAACGTTCCGTCATCATCCTCCACCGAGTCTACCGACAAATACTCCCGCGCTGTCTCCGGAAGTCGAGCTGCGACTGCCTCGTTGATTCTCCGTACCGTCTCATTCGAAGTCGTCAAAACCGTCCGGCTGGCAAGATATTTATCCGTCGCAACCTCTGGATTGGCAACGTCGGCATACATTGTGTCAATGATGCGGGTTATACCCCTTGGTATTGCCCCTGGAGCTATTTCCTCGTCCTCGCCGTCTTCTACAGGAGGTCCGGGATCAGCATATCAGCAGGAATCTTGATGTAGTCATTGCCAAGATCCGCACGTTTTTCGTGCCGACCCTCACCAACGGCAAGCAAAAATCAGAGAAAGACAGGATATCCTCGTCGCTTTCTCCTGTCCCCTCGCTCCCAATGCGCATGTTCTGTGTTAACCGAACCTGCAAAAGTGTCTCCACAGAGGCGATTCCTTTATACATGCATTGATCGTTTCTGCAGGCGTGCCTCTCTTCACGACAGGAAGGATCTGGCAGAAATCTCCTGAGAGGACAAAAACCTTTCCGCCGAAAGGCTCCCTGGGGTTATCCATAATGTCCCGTAGCGTTCAGTCGACAGCCTCAAACGCGTGGCGATGCGTCATCGGAGCTTCATCCCAAATGACCAAACTGGTCTGCTGAATAAGCTTGCGCAGGTGCGATTGTTTGAAAATCGAACACGTAGAATCCTTGTCCAGTTTCAGCGGAATTTTGACAGTAGAATGCGCCGTACGCCCGCCCATGAGAAGCAGAGACGCAATTCCACTGGATGCAACAGCAAGTGCAATATTCCCATCCAGACGCACCCTGGCCAAAATGCGTCGAAGTAATGTAGACTTTCCCGTTCCACCAGGCCCATCAACAAAGAAAAGCTTTTGTGAAACTTCCCGCGTGGATGACCTGCCCCGTCGTTACGCGAAGCGCTGGCCGTCGATACCTCATGTCCTGACTCGGCTTCGACGGCTTGTATGATCTGGTCGAATACGGCTTTCTGCCCTTCGTTGAGTTTGGCCTCGTCGCGAACAATAGCCCCCAATGTCCTTGCGCTGTAGCTTTTCTCGCGGCGTATGAGATTGTTGTCGAGAAGGGACTCTCGAACCAAACTCGGGAAGTCACTCAACTGCGGAAGGTCAAAATCGGTCACAGCATACCCACTCACCTTTAGCAAATCGTTCACGCTTTTAGCGTCTCAAACAACACCACAGTCTCCCGTGTAGACTTGGGGAGATCCCGGTGCTTATGCGCTATATCCCGATTCAATTCCTCATAGAATTGGTCCCACAACCCACGGACGTCTCTTGGCATCGAGTACACTAACTGTGTACTGAAGAGCTGTCGAAGTTGGTATGGGATCTGAAAACTTGCAGCCTCTGTCATGCATGCAGCCCACTCTTGATTGTTGTCAAGATATCCCAATTGTAACGCTGCGTCCCAAAACGTGGGACATACGACGCCGTTAACTGTCCGTAAACTCTCGAACGATGTAGGCTCTCTTCGATTACAGAGCAATATTCGGAGGAAAAACTTCTCGGCGTCCGGGGAGGTTACATGGATTATTCTTTCTAGTACCTCTCTCTACTGCTTGCGCCGAACCCACTGCTTCTCTTTCCAAACGAACTCCTGGGGATGTCCTTGTATAGCATCGTCTTCGCAAGCGAGCGCAGGTAACGTTCCCACGCTCTATCGCGTTTGGTTTTGGCTGTGTGTGGACTATGTGTATTAGGGACTACTGTCGACCTCTTCATTAAGTACGTTTGGTGTGGACCACCCTACTATTCGTGTGGTCCACGTCTCGGGCCGCCTTCGCTCCGCTCGGCAGCGATTGGCCGAAACTCTTTTCGGCGAATGGGCGCCGCCGTCGCTGGCGCTCGGCAGCCAATGGCAGCGCCGGATCTTATCCATCGAAACTCGGCGACGGACCGACAGACAAACGGACAGACAGCAAGTCTCTAGTAGTAGTCTAAGACTAGCCGAGCGCCGCCGCTACGCGGCGGTGGGTTATGGTTGGATGCAGCTGTGTGGACCGCCCGCCTCCGCTTCGCTCCGGCGGGATGATTTAGCTTTTACACGAACTACTAAGTAGTGCAATCTAAAACATACAGGCGTATAAAATATTCTATAAAACACATGAAAATTGCCAAGTGCCATTTGTCCAAATAAGCTAGGTTCTAGTTCGTAGTGGCAAGCTACTACATCTAGCCTAGAAATGCACCTCGACTCCTAATCGAAAATCTGCGTGTACACGATGTTTCTCGTGTACACTCCTCCGTCCGGTCTACGAACTCTGGATACTCAATCAATGCCTTGAACTTGCTTCGGGACGTCACGCGAGACAACGCCACATACAACTGGCCATGCGAAAAGCACGGGAAGCCAAGTACAGCCCCAAGTTTAACACCGTCTGACCTTGTGCCTTGTTAATCGTCATGGCGAATGCTGGTTGCACAGGGAACTGCTTTCGTCGTAGCCGGAAGGGGAAATCGGAGCTGTCGTCGTCGCTCACGAACATAATTCTCGGGATGAATACTTCTTGGCCTGTTCGTTCTCCAGTCATAATTGTTGCTCGAATGACGTGGTCCTTCAAGTCGACGATTCGCAGACGCGTTCCATTGCACAGTCCAAGATCCGGGTTCAGATTTCTCATCATCATGATGGGGATGCCCTTCTTGAGCAGTAGTCTGTGAGGTGGAATCCCGTTCATGTTCACCGAGTGGAGGAACTCCTGCTCGAAAAACGTTCCGTCATCATCCTCCACCGAGTCTACCGACAAATACTCCCGCGCTGTCTCCGGAAGTCGAGCTGCGACTGCCTCGTTGATTCTCCGTACCGTCTCATTCGAAGTCGTCAAAACCGTCCGGCTGGCAAGATATTTATCCGTCGCAACCTCTGGATTGGCAACGTCGGCATACATTGTGTCAATGATGCGGGTTATACCCCTTGGTATTGCCCCTGGAGCTATTTCCTCGTCCTCGCCGTCTTCTACAGGAGGATTCGGGATCAGCATATCAGCAGGAATCTTGATGTAGTCATTGCCAAGATCCGCACGTTTTTCGTGCCGACCCTCCCCAACGGCAAGCAAAAATCAGAGAAAGACAGGATATCCTCGTCGCTTTCTCCTGTCCCCTCGCTCCCAATGCGCATATTCTGTGTTAACCGAACCTGCAAAAGTGTCTCCACAGAGGCTATTCCTTTACACGCGTTGATCGTTTCTGCAGGCGTGCCTCTCTTCACGACAGGAAGGATCTGGCAGAAATCTCCTGAGAGGACAAAAACCTTTCCGCCGAAAGGCTCCCTGGGGTTATCCATAATGTCCCGTAGCGTTCGGTCGACAGCCTCAAACGCGTGGCGATGCGTCATCGGAGATTCATCCCAAATGACCAAACTGGTCTGCTGGATAAGCTTGCGCAGGTGCGATTGTTTGAAAATCGAACACGTAGAATCCTTGTCCAGTTTCAGCGGAATTTTGACAGTAGAATGCGCCGTACGCCCGCCCATGAGAAGCAGAGATGCAATTCCACTGGATGCAACAGCAAGTGCAATATTCCTATCCAGACGCACCCTGGCCAAAATGTGTCGAAGTAGCGTAGACTTTCCCGTCCCACCAGGCCCATCAACAAAGAAAAGCTTTTGTGAAACTTCCCGCGTGGATGACCTGCCCCCGTCGTTACGCGTAGCGCTGGTCGTTTTGAAACCTCATGCCCGATCCTGTAATTCAGAAGCCGGATGCATGCCTCCACAGGAGCAATATACCGAGCATCAACATAGCGCAGGATTTCGTTTGGTTCTTTGCACGGGCGGGCCAACGGACGACTATCACCTGGAACGACCACGCTAGTCATCACGGTCTTATCCGAACTTTACGCTGTTGCCCGTTCTAGCACTGTGTATCAATGCATTTGTATCAATACACAATCCAACACAAATTCAACCGACTTGGCCGAAATGAAAACGAATGTATTCGATGAGGCTATTAATAGCCAATGACCTGTCCCTGGCGGTAGCGACGGCGACGCGCAGTCTGTCGCTGGCGGACTCGGCGGCGTCGACGACGGTGGCGAGCTTCGCGAGGTGGTAGTGGCGGCGGCGGTGGTGGGCCGATGGTGACCGCCACCAGGGCCATGGTAACCTGCCGCCGGTCCAACCGTGGCAGCGGCTGCTCGGCGGCGGTGCTGTGCCAGAAGCTGCACTGGCCATCACACGCCCGACACCGCCGCGATGCGCTCCTGGCGCGTGGCCTCTCGAAGGAATCCCACTCGAGGAGCTCCTCGCAGCAAACGCAGCGGAGGCACTGGTGGCCAAGGCCGTCGAGGTCGAGCGGCGCACGCGTCACCTCTGCAGAGCAGCGAGCGCAGGTAACGTTCCCACGCTCCATCGCGTTTGGTTGGGGGGGACTACTATCGACCTCTTCATTAAGTACGCTTGGTGTGGACCACCCTACTATTGGTGTGGTCCACGTCTCGGGCCGCCTTCGCTCCGCTCGGCAGCGATTGGCCGAAACTCTTTCGGCGAATGGGCGCCGCCGTCGCTGGCGCTCGGCAGCCAATGGCAGCGCCGGATCTTGTCCATCGAAACTCGGCGACGGACCGACAGACAAACGGACAGACAGCAAGTCTCTAGTAGTAGTCTAAGATACTGACGCACTGAGTAAACCAACGCAATGACCAAACTACAGACTATAGCTTCAAGCCCAGCTCGGTCTTGTTCGCTCGTGTCCTTGCCTTGGCCTCGTCCGCAAGCGAGAATTTTCCTGAGACTAGCATGTGTCGTACTGGGCACTAGAGTTTGCGCAGGGGGTCTAACACAACGATTTTCTGAGGGTCTATCGCCACGACGTCGATGGGGCACAAGAACTGAGAGCAGCAACTTGCGAACGGCGTGCGAACAGCAGGAAGTAGCGGGGAAGCTTGGCAACGAGCAGCTACAGCCACTCGGGACGGCGTACACCTCTTTTCCAGCAAACACCTTCAGGTCTTGCTGTTTCCCAACGGCCGTGCTTCTCCTAATGTGTGACGTGTGAACATCTTGCACACGTCACAGATCCAACACAATATTGTGTACGATTGCCAACCATCACTTCCCCCATTTTCAAGCGAAACGACCTCGCGATGCCCCGCCGCTCCGCCTCCCCCGCAGCCGCAGCCCCCGGCGCCGCCCTCGCAGCCGTAGCAACAGCCGCCAGCGATCGCCCAAGCGCTCCCGCTCGCGCTCCAGGGAGACCGCCGCGCCCGGTCCCGTTCGCGCTCGCGCAGAGACCGCTCCCGGCCGCGGGACCGTCGGGAGCGCTCTCGTTCCGGCGACCGTCGCGGCGGCGGCGGTGGTGGTGGCCGGCGCGAGCCCATCAGCCTGTTGGTGCGCAATTTGTCTCCCGAGACCACGCAGGACGAGCTGCGTCGCGCGTTCTCTCGCCGCGCGGGGGACATCCTGGACGTGTACATCCCCAAGGAGTACAACTCGAACCGCCCGCGCGGCTTCGCCTTCATCGAGTTCGCGGACTCTCGCGTGGGGAGAGACGTCAAGTTCGAGATGGACCGGACGCAGCTCGGCGGGCGGGAGATCGCCGTGCTGTTCGCCAAGCAGCACCGCAAGAGTCCGCAGGAAATGCGCCGCCTGATCAGCCAGGACGCGAGTCCCAGGAGACGCTCCAAGTCCCGCTCACGCTCACCGAGGTTTGGCGACTCAGTAGCCGGTGTTGAGGTTGGTGGAGGCTCATGATTTTGTTGATTGTTGTTGCAGACGCAGCGCTAGTCCGAAGCGAGACTCTGGCTCTCCTCGCGGGTCGCCTCGTCGTTCCGAGTCCCCGCGCCGTACTTCTGCCTCGCCCGAACGGTGCGACTCGTCTCTGAAGGTTGTGCTGCAATGAGAATGCTTACTGTTTTGTGTGTCTTGCTTGTTACTAGTGTGGAGGCAACTCGCAGCCCCTCTGCCAAGTACGTGCTATTTCAAAGAGTTCTGCACTAACACTGGACGAGTTCTGATTCTTTGTGGTGTTGCGATGTCTTCAGCGGTGACAAGGGCGACGAAAACATGTCGGACGGAGCGAACGAAAGCTAGCGTTGCCATGCCTGGCATGATGTTAGCAGCTTTTTGCCCTGTAAGAGCTGGCCAGCCCAATATTGGATTGCCACTCCCTTGCACTTGCTAGCGGAGCTGTCGGGAGTGTGAACATGGAAGAGAGAAGGCTAGAGGCAACGGGAGAAGCCCTACATTTAACTCGATCAAGAATGTTTCCATGATACTTTGGTTGAAGATGGCGCCGCCAAGGATCAAGAGGCGGTGTGTGTCGGGCAAGTTTTTTTCATGGTCAAGGAGCAGGAGCAGGAGCAGGAGCAGGAGCAGGAGCAGGAAGGAGCGAGGAGCACGTCGAGGCGTGGCAGCAGCGACCACGTGAACAGCTGAGGTCCCATTTCCAGTGAGTGTCAGCACAGAAAAACACCAAGCAGTGCACAGCCCAAGAAGCGAAGGGACAGGCGCAACCAGAATGGGTAATAGGCTGCTGCACTAGCGACAATATTTATTATCTCAAGCACAGCTTGCTCAGGTGGGGACGATGCCTGCAGAGCGAGCTTGTTCTATTGCGTGTGCTGCTTTGGTTATCCCCGATGAGAATCATGGGCCGGTTCTTGGCTTTTGAAATGCCGTACATATCTCCGTGACCGCCAAGCGCAAACTTTTGCGCTTCACGGCCACGTCAACGATGCTGCGAATGTCCTTGTCGGCGATGCCGTAGCGCATCGCATCCCGCAGGCTGACCTCCGTGTTGCCAAATAAACAAACCTTCAGGTTCCCATCAGCAGTTAGCCGGAGCCGATTGCAGGAGCCGCAAAAGTGCTCGCTCATTGACGTGATGAAGCCAAACTGTCCTTTGAATCCTGGCACAGCGAAGGCCTTGGACGTGTCGTTTTCTCCATCCTGCAGCTTTTGAACCGCCGGAAACTTGGCCCGGATGATATCCATCATCTCCCTGAACGGCACGAAGGTTTCGTCATTCCACCGATTGCTGTCGAACGGCATCCACTCGATGAACCGCACGTCGACTGCCAGCTTCTCCGTGAAGGCCACAAAGTCCAGTATTTCGTCCAGGTTGAAGTGCCGCTGCACCACGCAGTTAATCTTCAGCGGGCAAACCCCAGCGCTTGCGCTTCGATGATGGAGCTCATTACTCGTGTAAAGCCCTGCCTTCGAGTGATGTGCGCAAACTTTTCTGGTTTTAACGTGTCCAAGCTGATGTTCAAGCGATCGGCCCCTGCCTGCTGCAGTGTCTGCAGCTTCCTCTGTAATGTGATTCCGTTTGTCGTGACACCGACGGATTCGATCCCCGATATCCCCTTCAACTGCGCCACTAGCCCCACCAGATCCTTCCTCAGCAGCGGTTCGCCACCGGTCAGCCGAACACGCTTCACACCTGCAGAGGCAAACAACTTTACCAGTCGAACGATCTCTGGCGTCGTCAGCAAGTCTTCCGCCGGTTGCAGCGTCACCCCGTCTTCCGGCATGCAGTAGCGACACCTCAAATTGCACCTCTCCGTCAACGAGATCCGCAAGTACGTGTGCGCTCGGCCGAATCGGTCCACCAACTGCGTCGGCTTCGCCTCCTCTAGCGGCTGCAGTGCCACAGCGCCATCAAAAACATGACCAACATTTTCTGAGCAATTCATTTACTCACCGCTCTCCTGATCTCCGTTAGAATCTGCTGGATTTGGTACAAAGATTCCTCCTTGGACAGCGCCCTCTCCTCGGTGTCGACGGTCTGGCGCCGAGTTTTGGCCACAAAGTCCTCGAGCTTGGAGCCGTCCGCCACTTGTCGCTTCCACTCGGCGCTGGTGCCGAACGAAGCAGCAAGTCCACCACGTCCAGGCCGTAGAGAAGATAGCAATCGATGCTGCATTGGGACACGTGGGGGACCGAGCAGAGAATAGTAAAGTACGGTTTAAAGTGCGGTCGGAATTTGAAGACGTCCTCCAGAGGACAGTATTTTCTCTGGAGGACAATACGTTCTATTCCAACGCCCATCTCGGTGTAGAGCTGCTGCAGTTTGCGCCTTGCCCTTCGTCTCGAGTCGTTCTGTGCAGCATTTTGCCCGAGAGAAACTACAGTAGCAGATACGAAGTCTTGAGCTACTCGCTGCTTGAAGAAAGCGCACCCTTGTCAATCGTTTTCGATCGAGGTTGCCAAGGCCATTATGCGAGAGGCCGATACGAGGCGTCCGAAAAATATGTTCCATCGTCGCGTTTCGCTAGGCAGAGACCACCGTCAGCATCGGTGAGAGCTTTGTATATGCGGTAGATCTTGACTCTCCGTCCTTCCCTTGTGTTTCTTCAGGGCTTGACTTTGCTGGACCCCATTGATACCTTTGCCTTCCTGCGCTGGCACGTTGCGGTCTTCATCGTCGTCTTCATTGCTAATGGCAGTCCTATTACCGTAGCAGTAGAGAATTGGCCAGCGTCGAAAATTAACGCTGACGGAACAATGGCTTTGCCCTTCCAACGCTCTATGGACCACCCAGCCCACGCCATCAAACTCACCTACTTTAACGAGCGACCAGCTATCGAGGTCGCGATCACACGGCACCATAATCGTCCTCGAGCCGCTGCTGTAGCAGCAATCGCTTTGTGAGTTTCCCCAGCGCTTGATTACGAGTTTCTGGTTGTGGGCGATGGCCTTTTCAATCGTTGACTGCTGTTTCGCAGCATGGGCATCCAGCAGCATGGACTCGGCCGTTTTAGCCACGACAATGCCAGACACCTTGGGCATCGTTCTACCGTTGCGAATCTCAAAGCCAACGACAGCAGGAGCGAAATCAATGCCTAGCGATTCGGCAATCGAGTCAATGCGAGGCAAACGGAGGTGCACAGCCCCATGAGGCACATGTGCCGCGCTCCAAATCTCAATGTTGCCGTACTTGCTCTTCGGGACTCGTCCATCGATCATCGGAGGAGGCTCAAATTCCGTCGTTTGCCACAATCCATAGAGGGCCAAAGACGCCCCATTGGATCTGCTAGTATCACGGTCACTATCATCGCTCCCTTCACCTACAGAGCTTCCACCCCGAGACTGCTGCCACTTCGCTGGCTTTTCCCGCTCGCTTGGTTTCACATCTCGGCCTAGTCGTCGCCACTTGAAGGCCGACTGGACAGGTTGAACGTGCTCGCGGAAAAACACAGGCTGTCCATTGAATAACCCTGCCACTTTTCGCGGGTGAAGAACCTCGTACTGGTTCAAGTGGCGCTCCAAACAGTAGAGGTGGTGCTTCCGGAAGCCCTCAACACTTGTGGGCATTCCTTCCGCGAGCTTTAGCGCCTCCAACTTTTGCTTTTCCTCGTTGAGGAACTTGTCAACATTCCTGGCTGCAATTATTACCCCTTGCTGCTCCATCACGTCTTCATTATAGCGCTCAATCACTTGCTTCAGCCATGAATCCGCCAGCCGCAACTCCAGACTTTTACTCCATTGCGTAGCATACCTCGCTGTTACATCCACGACAAGCCCGTCGTCTTGAATACTGAGAACATACGAGAACCGCGCAGCTTTTCCTCGCAAGGGCTCAACTTCTTGTGGACGCCCCACTAACCTCCGCACAGGATCGACCTGAACCCAGCTCTTGCTCTTCTCGTCCAGCACCTCGCACCACAACCAAAACACTTGCTCCGTCGACCTAGCAGCACCACAGTCCTCCTCCTCAACCTCTTGCTTCTCTTCATTATCACCTCGCGGTTTCCTCTTCAGCAGCGAATCCTTTATCTGCCGATTCCGTCGCCTCTTGCTCGGTCTCTGCTTGAAGGCCAACTCAAACACTTTGCCTTTCTGAACCAACACTGGGTCCAGCGCACTCGTCAGTCGGTATCTCAACTGCAGTGCCCCACATAGCGCTGCAAACAGTACCGTCAGCTCATAGTCCCGTCCTTTCCTGCTGAATAAGACGTCTATAAGGCTCGACTCCGTTACCAGCTCCCTGCTTTGCTCTCTTTGCTCTTCGCCCCACGTCGTCAACTCAAATTCTTGTTGGAACCAGCGCACCAGCAGATCCATCGAGTACTTGAGTGGCTGCATCTTCACTTCGACAAAGAAGTCCACGTCGCTCTGCGTCGTCACTGACAGCAGCAAACCTCTGAGCAATGGCGAGCCACTCATTCGACTCCACTTGAGCCTGCCAGCCAAAAGCACCAGCAGGTGGCTCTGGTGCAGTGCTCGCTCTCGCTGCTTCTCGTCCTTTGAGAGGCGAAGTGGTGCCCGCCGTCGCTTGCGGGTGGTCGTTGCAGCCGCATCCTGGTCCTGCAGCGCCTGGTTGATCTGGTTCCAGTCGATCTGCTGGAAGTTGTCGGGCTCTTCCTGGGGCTCTGGGGGATCCGGGGAGCGGTGGGTGGGGACGCTGCTTGGGGAGACGGAGGCTCTGCGGGCGCAGCTTGGGTGCTTGGAGGTCGCTGAGGCGTGTCGACATCTTCCCATTCCACGTCGTCGTCGCTCAGTTCGCCTGCAGAGTACGTGAACTCGTCGTCCTCCGACGACATTGATGGATGGATACACTTTGGATATCGATCGCAAAGAAAGAATGTCAATCCGCCGCACCCCATCGCCGTCGACGCCCTGGACGCCGACGTGCCACGGCTACCGCAAGGACGGCACCCCCTGCGATATCTCGGCGAGCCTCGACTTCGAGGGCTACTGCAAATTCCACACGCAGTACACCCTCGTTGTCTCGGGGTCAACAAGAAGGGCAAGCCTTGCTTCACACGGAAGGGCCTCAGCACGAACGGCTACTGCCGCAAACACCAGTCGCAGGTTCCTGGGGGTGGGGAATCAACGATCGTGTGCAGGGCTGTCACCGAGTTGGGGGCGTCCTGCTCCCGCACGAAACACCTCGACGCCAACGGGTATTGCAAGTTCCACAGCCCATACGCAGCGCAGTGTCGAGCACTTCGAGACTCGAAAACAGACAATCGCTGCAAGTGCAAATGGGACATTGATGACGAGGGACTCTGCAGGAACCACGCTCGCCTACGTTGTCGTGAAGAGCATGTCCGCGTTGTTGGTGTTGATTCAGCTCCGCGGCAGTTTGCCGGTGCGATTTACCCAGCTCACCACCCGCTTGCCTGCCAGGCCCCGCTACAATCACAGATTCCATTTCCAGCTTACCCACCTCCGCCAGTGTCGTGGGAATTTCAAGGAGGACAAACGTCATGGTAATACGGTGGCGTTCCAGCTCCATGGGAGGCTACTACTATGCTCCACCGCCTCCGCCGCCGTTCTGACCGAGACACAATTCAGTATTTGCCACACAAGCGATAAGAGGTTCATGCTGCTGCCACAAACAACCTGTCGCTGCTACTCTTCTCTCAGGTCTACCAAAAGTCTTTCGTTGGGAACTCGAAAGAACAAACCGTGGACAGCTAACATCGCAGTGGGGGTGCAAGATTGAAATTAGTCCAATAGAATTTGGTCTAGTGCCGTTCAAAGACGGAAGGATGCGGCGGCCAGGCGCAGGGTAATTCAGTGTCGAAAGTTCGCTGTGGCTCGCTGTTCTTGTCCCCGCCTCCACTCTTTCGTGGGTCTGCCGTTCTGCTCGTGAATACGCTCGACTGACGAGCTAGTACACGCTCCTCGTCAATCGCCACTTGCACGCCCCGCACATTCGTTTCTAGCCGATCCAGTCTGCTCTCGACACTTGACATTTTCCCCATGAGTGCGCTGGACACTTCCCTGAGCTGGTTGCTGAGATCTCCGATAGCTTGCTTCAGTGCCTGCGCTTCTTGTGCATGGCGGCACGTCCACTGTGGAGAAGTCTTGACACTGTCATCTACCATACCGTTCTGCCGATTGTCCACACCATGAGCGCTGGCCATTGTATCGCTGAAAACTGGAGCTGCGAGTGGCATCACTGTCGTCTTCGGTCTCTCTTCTGGGGATCTTCTGTCTGGACTTGCACTCCTCTTCGCCTCCGCCTCAACGCCCCACTCCTTTTCAACAGTGTATGCTGTCGATGATTCTTTGATCGCTGGCGCAGGAGGCGGAGTCACCCCAGCTCCAGCCTCTCCTGTGAGCCTCCTCTGCCCGGACTTGGTCTCCTCCGCTCTTCGCCCTGCACGTTCAGCTGCTGTAAAATACTGGCTGCGTGGTTCGCCATGGCAGTGGGCAGTACATGGTTCTCCACCGACGCCCTCCGGGGTCTGCTCTGAGGCTGCGACCACACGGCCTCCTGTCTCCGCTTCTGGCACTGCAGCTCCTGATGCTTTTTGGCCACCGCCGCCGCCGCGTCCGCCACGAGGTTCAATCTGCGAGCCACGAACTGGCTGCTAAGGAACTGCGATGGACTGAGCGTCGGGAAGCAGCGGAACTCGTCGCGCAGCAGACGGAAGGCGCTCTCCACGAAGCGCGCGTCCGTCTTGCCGTACAGGTCGTAGCCCTTGCCCACCAGAAACTGCGCCACTGCACGCGACGAGTCCAGCAGCACAAAGTGGAGGATCCGCAGCAGGTCGGCCACGTCTCCGCCCTCGAGACGCAGCGCCTGCAGCTGCGGGAACTGCGCCGCGCGCAGCAGCTTCCTCAGCCGCTCGGCGGCGTGGCGCACGTCGTTCATCTTGGCTAGGTTTTAGAAATGATGCTTGGCCGGCCAATCGGCGACGAAAATAGAGGTGGACGCAGGTGGATAGATGTAAACAACGCTGCAATTTCAGTTTTATCACTTTCTGCTACGCAATGACGCCGAGCAAGTCTAGCCGAACTTGGTCACGGCGCCGCTGGTGGACATGCGGCGCCGGACGTGCAGCGAGTTGTACATGAACGAGTCCACAAAGCCGGCAATCTGATCGCACAGACAAGTGAGTTGGCCGTCGCACGCTCCACCAAAGTAGTAAACGCACCGAGATGACACCACCGACGATGGCGCAGATCTTGGTGAGGAAGTGCGTGAACGGAACGCGGTCGTTCTCCACCTTAACCATGAACGGGGACAGATCGAACACGAAAAACGTTCCTGGGGCAAGTATTGGAATAGCTTTAGTCAAGCTTGGTCCAGCACAAACATCGTCTTTTGCGCTTACCTGGCAGCGACGTCATCTGTCCACGAGGGTCCATGTAGTTGCTCTGTTGGGTGACGGAAAACTGGCAGAGCAACAAGAAGAAAAGGTTGTCAGCTTAAAGAGAGCGTGAACAAAGCACGCTGCAAGCGCACCTGGTACGAGTGGATGGCGTTCTCGTCGATGTCGCTGTAGATCGTGGGCACAATTTTGATGTAGTATTGGAACACTCCTCCAGCTAAAGACGCACAAAAGATCGGAGTTAGTCGCAGTCGCGTGAACAACATCCAATTTTTACTCACATTGCACGGCAATTTTCTTGACTCCGTCAAGGGCCCCACGATGCCCGGGTACGGCGTGCCGAACGACAAGCTGTGAACAATGTGGCTCGAGTTGTACGTGTGCTCTTGGCCGGGGCGGAATTGGTGGACCAGTCTCCCTTTTCGGTGGAACGTGCGTCCCAACGCGACGTGGAAGTTGCCGGCCACGCGGTTGACGAACATCCTGCCTGTGAACCTGCAGCCTTCCCCGTCCTGCGCGAGCTTCTCCTCCTCCATAATCTCGCGCACACACTGTTCCTTCTGCTCGGCCTCTTCCAAAGATTTGTCGCTGTTGATGAAGGCCTCCTTCACCTCGTCACACGTGTTGCAGCACTCCTTCCCGGCCGGGTGCTTGGCTCCGTAGCAGTCTCCGCAGTATCCCTCGGGCAGCTGCGTCTTGGCCTGTTCCTCCGCAGTCTCGTCCGTGACCATGCTAATGGGGCGTCCGATGGGGTTCCCGTTCGCATCCAGCCGCGTCTTGACCACCGTCTGGTGCATGTTGACCTGCAGCTCCCCAGCCACGTCCATCGCGTTGATGTGGGCGTCTCTGCAGTTGACGGCCAGGAAGCTCACGTCCAGGTTCACCTGCAGCTTCTCACCCAGCGACGAGTCCACGACCATGTGCTCGTGCGTGTTGACGCTCCAGTAGGCCGAGAGCTCCGACAGGAACAGCAGCAGCATCACGATACCGGCCACCACCGACACGGTGGCGCCGAACTCGGTCTGCACCTTGAACTCGCGGTGCATCTTGGGGTACACGTCCACCTGCCTCAGCACGCGGCGCGCCGAGCGCGTCACGGAGCTCTCGTCGTCCCCCACGCCGCCATCGTCCACGTCGCTCTTTACGACGCGCTGCCGCATCCTTCGCAGAGGCTCTTCCAGCTGACTATCTGCGAGCGGCTCTTACGTTGTCCTGCAGTGCGGCCGACAAGTGACGACCAGGTAGTTGGTCCGTCTATGACTACCAGGTAGTCTTGTTTATCCACACGACTTCTTGCGCGCCTCACACAGGTGTTTAGCTCAGACGCCATGGAGTGCCGTGTGCGTGCACACGACTTTTTGTGATCGGTCGTTCGAGTGGATCGGTAGTAGAAGTCGTCAATAACAACAGCCGTCTGATACTGTGCTGCGCTACGATGGCGACGAATGTGGAGGACGTCGAGGCGTGGGCGCTGGAGCTGGAGGAGGAGCTGGACCTCGGAGGTGCGTCCCCCATCACGCAGTTGAGATATCAGCAGCAGACTAACCCCCAGCGATGACGACCAGGCGCCAATGGCTCCGAGAGGCAGGTGACGATGGAGCTGGAGGAGAAACCAGCCACTCCAATCTGCGAGACGCCTGCAACGCCCACGGAGCCGTCGGCGGCGGCCTCGCTTCCCCAGGAGGTGCTGGCCAACATCATCAGCTTCACGCAGGCGGGCGCGTGTGCAAGTCCTGGAGTCTGGCCAGCATTGCAGTCGCACGACGCCGCTTCCAGTCCCGGCTCGCAGACATCCTGCGACCGTTGGACGCGAACGCTGTGGCGCTGGCGCTGGATGTGGAGGCGGAGTTATACGCCGCCTACGGACAGAGGTGAGTGAAAACCGCACGGTCTTGCTGCTCTTCGACGGTTGTTTTAACGAGGCATTTTGTTGTTACTTGTCTTCATTGCCAAGCTATTCGCTGACCAAGGCGTACGCGCACAAGGCGAGGACGCTGCTATTTAACTTGAAGGACTCACGCAACTCCGACCTGCGCCACCGCCTGGTGTCGGGTAAGCTGCCAGCGCACAGCCTCGTGCGCATGAGCGGGCCCGACATGGCCAACCCGCAGCTGGCTCGCCAGCGCAAGGAGTGGATTAAGAAGCGCACGCACGAAGTGATGCGCGACGGCCGCGAGGCCGAGGGCTTTGAGTCGGATCTGTTCGAGTGCCGCAACTGCGGCAGCTCGCGCACGCGGTATCGGCAGTGGCGCCGCAAGGCGGTGGTGGATCGCACGCGGATCATCGTCATTTGCCTGCGGTGTCCATACCGCTGGGAACTGTGACAGGCATGCGTAGACTACAGATGAACAAATGTGAGGCGAGAAATGAGGATAAGCAAGCTCTCCAGCACGTTTGCGCTCGCGCTCTGAACCGGCAGGCCGCCTGCTACTCCAAGCAAGGCCAAAACGAAGCAGGGAAGACGAACAACAGACCTGAAAGAGGAACATACAAGTATAAATTATGGCTTGGCTTGCTCCGTTCCTATCAATTAAATAGTGGCAACAGGCGACGCCGTGTCATCTAGCTGATGCGCCGCCCATTGTCGCTCACAACTAAAATGCCCCTGTACGCACCTCTACACGACCATCTCTTCTTCCGAGTGTTCGTCGTTGCAAGAGCTGCCGGCTTCACTGGCGATGCCCTCGCGAATTCTTTGCTGTCGTTTTGCTTGCCAAACTCGCTCTTGATACACGCAAGTGGCAATCAGCCGCTTCGCCGTCGCATTGTCCACACTGTTGTCGTTGTAAGAGATTTGTGAAAGAACGGGGCACACTAACTTTCCCACTGTGCGCCCGAGCATTTCCATGCTCGTCGACGTCAAATAGTTCGCCTCAATGCCCAGGAAGCGCAAGTTGCGCAGCTGGCCACTTTCCATTGCGTACAACACGTGGTGAAAACTTGAATCCGTGATCGTGTTGCCACCGAAACAAAGCTCCGTAAGGTTGGGAGCGCAGCCATCCGCTAGGGCGTGGCACAAGCTCCGCACGCCGTCCTCACCGATAAAGTTGCGTCGCAGATCCAACCGCGTGAGTTTCGGGCAAACCTGCGACCGCAGCATCTGCGCCACCTTCGTCGCGCCATAGTCGCCGAAACTGTTGCCAGGCAAACAAATCTCCTCCAGTCGTGGACAGCATCCTAGCATCAAATTGTTCAACAGCACGTCGGCCTCGCCATCCGCCTCCTCGTTCGTGAAAAGACAAGTGATACTTAATCGCGTGAGTCCCGGGAACGTGTTCATGCGCATCTGCTTCGCCAAAGACAGCACGATCTGCTCATGGTCGTCGTGTGTCACCACAAACCGCTGCGGGCAGTTCGTAGCGCGCATTGAAAGCTTGCCAAACGTAATACCTGCAGAAAGTGAAACAATCTCGAGGTGACGGAGATTGATGCACTCGCGCAAAATACACGCTTGCCCAGTCTCCGTCGCCAACGCCTTCTGCACGGCATTGCAGCTCAACTGCAGTGAGGTCACAAACAGCGGCGCCAACGCACTCGCAACGCGGCTCACCGCTCGCGAGCGCATGATCTGCACGCCGTCCACATAGCTCCAAATGATCTTGCTGAGTTCTTCGTAACCGCGGAAGATGAGGATGCCCAGCTCGTTCACTTTGCTCTTCTCTTCTACGTCGTCCTGGGCTTCCTGCTCGGGCATCAGCGTGATGCGCATGCGTTTGCGAGCGCCTATCTCTTCAATGTCGTCGATGCTGCGCTTATGGATCAAATTCGAAATGCGTGGCAGCGGTCGCACGCTACCTCCTGCAGCAGCCACGGGGGTGCTGGAGTCTGTAGACGACGGGCTAAGGACGCGTCCCGCTGGCGGCAGAACCTGCAGGGGCGGCGCTGGGTGCACGACGGGAGACACTGTGGGCTGCTGCCTCTCTCGCTTGCCGCTACAGCTAGTGGCAGGCTCGATGGCCGTCGCCGAGTCCCCGCCGAGCTCACTGGCTGGAGGGGTGGACGACACCCGTCGGATCTTCTTGTTGACGATGCCCGCCGTGAGCGCCTGCACGCGTCTGGCCAGGCTGTCCATGTTGGCGTACTCGAGCAGCGACGCCGAGTGGATGAACATGAGCACCTCCAGCTTGCGGGCCAGCACCCACGTCCTCTGCATCTCGGGCGTCTGGTGGTCGCTTTGGGCCAGCACGAGTCTCGCGTTCCGGGCCAGCAGCTGCCCGATACGCGTGAGGATGGTGCGGCGCTGCGTCAGGTGCTCGCGGCGCTGCCATGTCAGCGGCTTGGGCAGCGAGCGCGCCGCGAACACGGCGCCGTTGGGCTGGATGTCCTGCGGCGGCACGAACGAGGACGCCACGTCCGCCATCGCTGCGGGGGTCCTGCTGTCTGGCTGCTCCGAAGCGGTCTCCTGCTGCGCAAAGTCCTGCACTTGTCCCGAGCGTTGTAGAAAGGGGCGCATGTCTTTACTGCAGTGATTGTGATTGGTCAATAATCCACTGAACTAACTTTTGAATCGGCTTGGTTTTGTCTGAGGCCCTCCTTCGTTCTGCACAAAATATTCCACCATAAGCCGTGCACTCTTGATTCGTGTCTTCCTCGGTTCCGCCTGGATAATACGTGGTGCGAACGCTGGATGGACTTCCAGAGCCATTGTTATCACTCACGACGTGCATTAGCAGAGGAAAAGTACTACAGCGCGAGAGCAGGTTAGTAAGGCGAAATCCTCACAAGAAATAGAGGGGCTGGGTCGGGGAGCTGCAAGTTGCAGAGTGAGCTCGGCGGCTCAGCGTTTTAAGTCATGCTGCGCTCGCTCCTCGACGGTACCCTCGCAATCTGTTTGGTCTATTGTTGCCATACTTAACTGACATTTAACTGCTTCTTGTCTTGTCCATAGTTTCCTGTCGTGGTACGACAGCGTCCTGCTTGCGCCTGGGCAACGGACGGGATCATGGTCAGGCCGTAACGCCGCTGGCAACGCCACCCGTAATACTGCACCATGGTGAGACGAGGTGGTAAACCCTTTTTCGCCCAAATGTATAGCGGCTCCCTTTAGATACGCCCAGATCAGAAACCATAGTTCTAAGATCTAGGTCCGGGATTCCCAATCCGGTGTGATGTGTACCTTGTGCAACCCCTCTTGGTAAGATTTACCTCGAGGCACCATCCACGCGACATGGGGTAGAATAATGACCAAGATACAAACAGCTCTTTTGTGGTGTAGTGAGGTTTATCAAAATCCGCTGCCACTGCGCCCAGACACCGACTAATGGAGGGGTTCTCCGATGGTCCGTGATCAACTGAATTTGTAACACCTTGTTTACCCGTCGGCGGGCTGGATCTGTTCTTCCAGATGTCTTGGGACGAGTACTGGGTGAAGAGAACCGACTTGGCGAGTCTGCGGGGGTATGCCTCACCCACTGCCTGGTGGGGTGGTCGGTTGGGGGAGGGTCCTTGTCCTTCTTCTTGCTTCAACGACCAACCACTTCCTTTAGCAGGGGTCTTGCCGGGTGAGAGCGACACCGACCAAAATTATCCGTGGCTCGCGACGTGCAGGACCAGTCGGAGATGACAGAGAAGACACTGGATCACCTCGCCCTTGTCCCAACCGTGGGGAGTGATGGGGGCTTTTTATCTGTAGCACCCTTCGTTCAAGAGCCTCTCTTCTAAAGTTAGCAGTATTGTCGTCCTGACTGTCACCTGCAACCGGGATGAACCACCGCAATGGTAAACGCGTTGCAATTCTCGTGTCGTCGTGTGGTGTAGCGGGATTTCTCGAAGTCCGCTTCCACTGCGCCCAGACACCGACTAAAGGAGGGGTACTCCGGTATCCGTGAGGATGCTGAAGTTGTACTCACCTTGTGTATCTTGTGTACCCGTCGGCGGGCTGGATCTGCTCTTCGGGTGCTTCGAGGATAATTGATCTATGAAGATCGAACGTCTTGGCGGGACGTGGGAGATCAGGAGTAGCGTAAGAATCCTCACTCTACGTCCTTGAGTAGTTACTAGACCAGTAATTGCTTGGATCTACTTTGATCTGGGGCCTGGATCTTGGATCCAGATGGGGTTCCCTTGAGGGGTGTGTTGTCTTCCTTTTCCTTACTTGACGCTTCCAATAGCGTGATCTTGGGGTGTTGAGGGTCAATCAGTCGTCCTGGCCAAGTAGTAACTCCAGTAGACTTCGAATCTGCACTTGGTACAGTGGATCCAGGCTGCGAGTGGATCTGGCCAATATATTATCCAGATCACCCGAGCACTGCTTGATCCGCGGTGATCCCGACGTAGCTTGACTGGACCAATGTAGATCCCGTAGTCGTGAGCACTAGGAAGGGCGCTTGTGGTGTACAAGGCAAATTCGGCTCTCTACTAAAGAAATTATGAATGGATCCATGGAGATTCCATCCCGAAACCTATCATCTGCACCATTTCTGTACCTGCCGCTGGGTGCTGTCGCTTGGTCGGTCCTCTGGTCTGCCAGATCCACGCCTGGCACGGCCTCAGTTGCAGATCTGGGTTGCCCACGCCTGGATCCATCGCTTCCACGATGTATCCATATCTGATCCGGGAATCTGAATCTGGATCTAGCACGCTGGGTTCCCATATCGACCCCATTTCCGGGAAAGCGCTTCACCACAGTCGTTTAGGGTGCCATATCCCGCGGTGAGCGTCCCCATCCTTCCTTCGACGATGTGCGATTGCCCCGCCCCACCTTTAGCAAAGCTTCCCCAGTGGTGCAGCCATGAATAACCCGATTCTTGGCAACCCAGAACGCCAAGTAGACCCCGCCGCGAGAGTGGCTGTCTTCCGGTTCGTTTGCCAGCCCGGCGACCGGGGAGGCAGCGCCTCCCGGACCTCCTCCAGCGACGGCGGGTCGAGTGTCTCCGGCACGGTCTGTCTCACAATCCTGCGGAGGGCGCCGTCGGCAGCATTCACCACATCCCAAAGGGGCAACGTAGTGGTGGCCCCGGCGAACGTTGAATGAATAGGGGGAGGGGGCACCATTAAATTCCCAGCTCTGTTATGGCCCCGCTTCTGCAGCTGGAAGGCGTCGACGAAATGCTGCTGGTTGGCATGGCCACGCTTGGCCCGCCAGACTCGCTGAAGCCAGCGCAGCGAGGTAGCGGACCGTCTCGCGGCCGGTCATCTCGGCGAGGCGGTCATACTGTCGTAGGCGGCCGTGGTCGGAAACCAGTCGCCGCAGAATCGCCATGATGCGCGCGGCCTCGGTGTCTATAGTGGCGAAAGTGAAAGTGGTGCGCAATAAGCGATGGAAGTATTCCTCGAGTGAGTCGCGACGGATAAAATAATTATACCCGTCATGAAATAGTTTTGAGTCTCTGAGATATGCTAGAAATTCGCATATCTCCACTATCAGATTTCGAACAGAGAAGGTGTAACGGGGTTACACCAAAGTCATAACCGTGCGTTGACTTTGGAGGTTACACGAAACTCTTAACCGTGTATAGAGTTTCGACTGTGTAGCCATCTGGCTCTCCACCACTCATTTACATATCTCTTAGGTTAACTATGCCACATAGTTTAGTCTATACATTTACACCAAGGTCAGATAAACAATTCGATTCAGTTCTGTTTTTGCAGTTAATTCGTGTTGTCCTTGTTTTAAGGGACACTGACTCTGCGAGTCCTAGTTACGGGATTGTACTTTGCTCTTGTATAGAACCGAAGGCAGGACGCCTAAGGACACTGACTCGTGGAGTCCTACGTCTTCCTCTGTGTTCGTTCACTGCTACGCAGCTCCGCTGCATCTGGTAGCACTTGTAGTCAATCCGACTCCTGAGCCGTCGATTAACCTCTGTGAGGATGGAGCAAGCAGCGTTTGCGCACTTGACTCCCAGTCACCAGGACACGCTTAATAAGCTGGCATCCTTGCTGGGCCGTGAGACCATGGCGCTCCTTGCATCGCAAGGGTCTGACGCCGTGACGGCGCTCCTTGAGGCGTTCTCGAAGTACGAGAATGCTATGCTGGTGCAGCCCCCCTCCCCCCTTCGGGCGAAGTCGCACTCCGTGAGCGTGACGATTTTCTCGGGGAAGGAGGGGAGAACCTCCTGTTGTGGACCCGAGAGGTCGAGATGGCCATGGGATCGGCCATGCTCCAAATGGAGAATCAGCGCGTGGCGCTTGCGATCTCTAAGATCGAAGGGCGAGCGAGAAAATGGGCCTTGACGTCGGGAACGTCTGTCGAAGAGGCCTTCCCGACCTGGAAGGAGCTGAAGGAGAAGCTCCTTCAGGTGTACTCGCCGCCTAACCAGGCGTATCGCATGAGGTCACTGTGGTAAAGCGATTTGCCTGGGAAGCGGGGGCGAATCGTCAGGCATCGCGATACGTGGCGAGGATTCACTCACGGTCATTCCCAACGGAGTCTTCCCTGATTGGCTGGATTTTTAAGTCTGGCGAGATCTCAATGGTCGGTCGGCGGGAATCACTTTTGTGGATTGACCCATTACGCCCAACGGAAGGCGCTGTGATTAGCCATTCCTCATAATCTTCGGTGACACGTCGACGTCACCTTTTCCGACGGAAAAAGATCCAGACGACCCTTCCCAAGGCTTGGCAACTGTTGGAGGCCTCGATGACCGTTCGAAAAGCTCGTTAGCTGCTGCCCGAAACCTCGATGACTCTTGGGAGGGATCGACAGCAACGACCCGACAATTCCGAAACCTCGGTGACCAGTCTGGGAGCTCGGTGCTCTTCGGGGACCTCGGCGGTGGGTTCAACGATGTCACAGTTAGGAAACGGATCGAATTACACTGCATATTTCTATGGAAAATAGGAAAGATAGTGTAGCGTACTTCCCGCCCTTTTGATCAGCTCTTTTGCTGCTTCTTCGGTAGTCACAGGCCAAGTGTGTGAACGCTGTTGTTGTTTCGGGGACTCCTTCGACTGCTGCATCCTCAACTCCTGCTGGGTTCGTCCTGAGAACCTCTCTGGACGCGCCGGTATTCGTCGTCCACTGACGGCGACACCTATTTGTATTCAGTACTAAGTTCTGCTACAGGCACTACCTGTCGCTACCTCCGTTCCTGCTTCGTCTGCTTCGCCTTCTGTTTCATCTTTGTCTTCTGCTTCTGCACTCTCGCCTGCCAATTCGAAAGTGACTGCTTCGCCGTCTGCACCAGGCTGCTCGCACGCGATCTCCCCTGCTGTCCGCTACCGCGTGGTGGCCTCTTCGTTCTCCGCACCTGCTGCTGCTACATTGGGAACTTTAGGCAGCTGGCCGATCCCGTCGCCACACGGGCTGACCCTCACGGTTGCCATCGATCATTCTGCTGCTTCTACAATCGACGTCGGCTCGTGGTTGCTGCTGGCCCCATTACAATGGGATTTACATAAGCCCGAATGGGCACTACATATACAGATCAAAATTTCCCCTCAAGCACACAAGGGCCAAATCCGGCAGCAGAATCATCTTCGGTACGTTGCGTCTGGATCCGCCCGTTTGAGCGGGTTATGTTTGTCGGTGGGCACGTTTATCCGTGAGGACAGTGCTCGCCCCTCGGCCAAGCCAAGAGTTTGTGGCGAGGTTGAGTGTGTTGAGCGTGACGGCTGAATTGCCGGCGCTTGTGTTCGGGGCCGAGTGTCTCTCCCGCTTATCGAAAGGTCACCGCAGGCTGAGACCTCGGTGGGCTCGCAGTCGGCCTTAATTGGCTTTGGACCCTTCTGCTGTTGGGTCAGCGAGGTTTGGCGCACTAGCGAGCTCGTGCTAGTAGCGTCTGTTTACTTGGGAAGTTTGCGTGGACGGATCGCAAGACCAGTCAGTCCCGGTGCTAGAGCTGAGTCTGGGTCTTCAGAATTGAGCCCCAACTCTCGTTGATCTTCCTGGTTGACGTATTGTTGTGGGTGGAGTCTATCCGTACTACCAACGGGTTTTCACGTGGAGTCCTATACCACATGTCCTGCTGACAAGGAGTCAGGTGTGCGAACGCTGCCTGCTCGATCCTCACTGAGTTTCAGTCGACGACTATAAATTGTAATTAAATGTAATTGTCGCGACCGAGCGCTGTGGTCAGGAACGGTGTCAGCAAGTGGTCCCTCGCCTTGTACGCATCGTCAGTGACGATGTAGACACCGTTTTCTGTCTTTTCAATTACATCAGGCAAAAGACTTTCTGGATGTGCCTCAAAATAATTAATACCACCAAGATGAGCAGCCTCCAAGCAAGAAAAGTAGCTGAAGGGCTCACAACATGTCTAAACGCTGATGCTCATATAAGCGCAGTTTCCACTGAAACACGAGGGAGGCCCTGTACCATCGATCTTCGAAGGGGAGCCTGCCACCTGTCCATTGCTCTAATGCCCCATCAAAAAATACAACCGCCGCTGCGCAGTTTGAATGCTCCTCGGTTTGAGGCGTTTAAAGCCTTATCTTCAGCTGTGGGATGGTAGGTTTGGTTTAGTGTCTATTGTATCGTAGAAAAATTTATAGTAGTGAGAGGCGGTGAGTTCGCTCAGACTCTATACCGTACAACTTTTGTCATAATTCTCCTCTTAATCATTAAGCACATTACAAACTAGCCAAGCACAGCAATTATATTCATTGAGATGTGCACGTTATCTCATAGAGCGCACGGTAATTTATTATAAAAGCTTATCGTAAGACCTATGCGGTCCAGAACCACCAGTTCTGGCGCTATTGGCGCTAAGTTTCCTCGCTTCGTTTTTGCTTTTGCCGGAATAGAGCATTTCTCAATTCTCTACCGCTTAACTAGCGTGACAATGGCACCTGTAGGAAGACCACGCATCAATGGCAATGAAGCTAGGCCAAAACGGTACAAAAGAGTAGCTGTGTCGTACATGTACGAGCTACAGGTTTTGCGCTATCTCGATGAGGCCTCAATGGCCGAGACTGTTTCGTATTTTTTTTTGGTGACCTTAGCGCCCAGGTTTTCCAGATTTAGATTTCACTCAGAATTCTGATTCGCCAGGTATTGTCCGAGGTATGTTCCAGGATGTCTACAGGGTTCCTTGTCGAGAACGATCTCATCTGCAAGTAATCTATCTTGGGACATATACATTCTCGGTCCAGGTTTTCCCTGTTTTGAAAACCCGGACAATTCATATGGGCAGAACTCGATCAAAAGTGGGAATGATGGTCATGCAACAAGTCGGATTTGGAGTTTCGGACGGAGTCGATGGTGTACCCATCCAAAAGCTCATGTACCCATACAGGTATTGTCCGTGCACCCACTTGAGTTGAACGCGGCAGCATGCACTCATCACCTTCTCTTTGTGACTAGTCCCGCTGCGTGGAGATGATCTTGTGCAGCATAGCGAATCGCCGCTTGATTATGTTGGTTGGGGATACATTGCGCAGCGCGTCGTTGTCTACACATGCCCAGAATAGCCGGCACACAAGGACACCGCAGTTATCGCTGTCGTCCTGTCTTAGCTCCGTCACCTTCACATTAGTGTAAGTCGCGCCCTGCAGAGAACCCGAACGAATCTCACCAGTCGACTTTTAAAACTTTTTCATATTTCTTTTGCCCCCTTTGCTGTCGTACATCTTAACAAGCTTGGCGTTTCGATCCACGACCAAGCAGCCCCAATGAACTCCTCCGAAACTGATAGGTAGCAGCACGAACGGGTATTTTGCAACACCAGACGCAATTTCCTCCAGTGTTTTATGAGAAAGTTTGCCTTTCTCCTTCCCTTTGGTCTGTATCTTCTTGGGTAGAAGAAGTATCACTGTTGTCTTATTTTTGTATTGTGCCGGCACCACTGTGAACGCCCTCGTGGCGTTGTCATTCAACCACGTCGAGTATCTGAAGCAGTACAGATCCGAGTGTACTATGTCAAAGCCAAATCCCAGCAGCGGTGTGTGTGGCCAGTTCTCCAAAAAGGTAGGCAATATGTTTTCGTAGCAGGAATAGGATTGTCCAAAAGTGGTTTCACTTCTCCGACAATCCATGAACAACACTGCAGAGCCTCACGACACGTTGCCTGCATATTGTACACCCACTGCATTGCGTCCAGCTGTGGTCTTGTAAAATGACCCACCTTTCCGATCATCGCCAAGTATCGAACTTCTTCAGCAACGGCCTCACCATCGCTGTCTAACTCGGAAGACTCTTCTTTGGTTAGCCCATTCTGCAACTTTTCAAGTGCACATTTAACTATCGACTCGGGAAGTTGAAACTGGATCCTTTCCGCTACGTACTCGTCATCAACACGCCACATGATAGCTCTGCCTTTTCCTCTGGATACGCCCTGGTAGGTAGTAAGAAACGAGCTCATCTCGCGGACACTTGGGTTGATTTTGTTGAGTGAAGCAACTACATCGACAACATCGCTCTCGCGTAATAAAGCTTGCAGTTTTGTTCCGTTGTTGTACTCCTTGAGGGCGGTCTTTGACTTCTCCTTCTGAGCCGCACGATTTAGACGTGGTCTGCGAACTGATCTGATGTTACCGGTCAACTTTTATCATCACCTATGCACTCGTTGTCCCCTTCCCCTTCTTCGTTTGCGCCACCTCCTCCTGCGCCACCACCACCAGAACTACTACCTCCACCTTGGCCAGATGGGCAGCCACCACACAAAACCGGGTGGTCCAAACAGGGGTAGCCGTGACGCAGGTTGTACCACCACTTTTCATGCTGGTCCACCGCGTCTTTGAATTCGTTATCTGGCAAGCAGCCAACCTCGCTGCTTATGCACCCAAATGCTTGCTCAGCACGACGGTACATTTCTGTCTCGCTCAACATCCTGATATCAGCAGGGCCTTTTGCCTTGTAAATCTTTGCCACAAATGGAGCTGCTACCTCGGCCAACTCGCCCAGGTCTAGTCGACTCTGACCGAACTATCTACAACAACATTTAGCACATGATACATGTTAATTGGTCGAAACCTAGCAAAAACATGGAAGTACCTGGGTGAAATCGCAGAATATAGAATGATGAATGGGTGGCCGCAAGTCTTCCTGTATCCCATTGCGTGTCTGCATGAAAGCTTTATTGTCCGTGAAAACTCGCAGTCACATACCCAGTCTTCTTTCTCGAGAAGGTACTCATGTTCACCCCGCTGAACCGTGATAGTAGAGCCGTTGTCTTTGAATGTGTAGCTACTCGCGACTGATGGATCCATCGCAATGTCGAATTGCAACTTGATGGCAGCAGCAACCCACTGTGTAGTCATGCTCAATGCCACATTAACTTCCTCCAGATACGCACGATCTCGCAGCGTTCCAGACATTTCAATCTGGGTCTTTTATGTCTCTTCAACTCGCTTTTAGTACTCCGTCGGCACACTCAAGCTAGCTCTCATCGTTAAATGGCCTTTTAGACTGCGCTTCAGCTTCCCGAACAAGCTCTCCGGTGTGGTTCCCGAAATAGGGCAGATCCACGCGGTGAGCCATCACCTACATGTCCGTGCATTCATCCCAGTTCTTAACAAAGTATTCCCAAAGCGTCGTGCGCCCGCCTCGAGTAACGAGACTCTTGAACTCGTCTCGATGTACTAAATACTCACCAACAGTCCTGGCATAGGTCATGTTCGTGATTGTGTGTTTAATTTGCGTCAACACATCTTCTTCATACACGCCATTAATCTTGGACTTACGGATCCTGTCATGCAGCCACTTGATCACATGGAAATGACAGCACAGAATTCTGGCTTCCGGAAGCTTCTTGCGGACTACTTCGACTTTGTTCGAATCTTTGTCCACAATTACGATACGGACAAAGCGCCAGTAGTCGTTCGCACGCTTGAAGTGATCTAATGCCTTGGACATGTGCCAATCTCCATTCGTTTCAATTAACGAATACTGCACAGGTTGCCCATGACCAAACTGGTCCATCATCACCATCGTCAGTAGCTGATAGATTTACTTTTACACAAATGAAAACAATACCTGGTCAATACATGGATTATACCTGGTGAAACAAGGAGCATGACAAGCGGACTCACTGGTTGGTTTTGTGCGTGCAATCCATTTGCAGCACTTCTGCGAAAATGTCTAACATCGAACGCATGTGACCACTGCAAACTGAAATGACCCCGGTGTCACCACGCGCACTTTCACGCACAGACGACACGTTGTGAGCGGACTCCAAGTTGAAATTTAACGATCATCCCTGCAACCGCGTCGTCATCGGATAACTGCACACCAACGGCAATACAAGCAATAATGTGCATAAACGCACCAACACTTGAAATTATACTGCACACGTGCCTTGATTTAGCACTCGTGCAAAAGGTTGCGCTCATCGTCCATAGTCACACGATGATTCGGGTTCGCTCGAATGTAATTGTAGATGCTTAGGGAGCAGGCTTGGGCTTCCACAAGCAGCTCGATGCCCGGCATGAGAAGAGATCCTTCAGGAACCTGGCGAATACCTGAGTAGGACCTGTATATGTCTTCACTGACTTGATAATTATGCCAAAACACCTCGCACTTGACGCAGATTCTCCAGCTTTCGTCTTTACCCTTCGTAACTTGTGCCAGCCTCTGGAAAGGGCACTCCGTGGTGAAGAACTTCTGCGATATATGTGATGTAGCGATTCTCCAAAGGATCGCGGCAGCCAACTATCGCCTTTCCTATTGGCGGAACCAAGGCGCCACTTTGGGCCAATCGCAGGATCAGACGAAGGTTCATTAACCTCAGGGTGTCGCTACCCTGTGGATCACTATACCGAGGTGGTCACTACTCCGAAGGTTCGTCCGGTCGCAAGGCCGAATGAGTGGCCCTGGTAGCACCGACCATATTTCACATGATATTTGTATAGAATCATCGGGAAGAGTAGAGTCAGAGAGAGTAAGAGCCCGCGAGGGAGATACAAACAGAGCAGATATTTCCCCTTACTACCCAAGCGGCCAAGCGTCCTAGGTCAGCACCTTGCCCTTTGCGTTGGGTTATGCCTGCCAGCGAACACAGACCTTCGTGAAGTGAGTGTTCGTCTGGTCAGGCCAAGAGTGAAGAGTGGTAGTTAGAGTGTATTTTGGTTTGACCCTATTAATAGGGGTTGGGTGACTGAACCCTTGTGTGGAGTGCTAGAGTCGCATTCCAACGTGACTTCCGGCCGGGGTTATACCCCGGCGCCCCCGTAAAAGAGCCCACGGGACTAGTCAACCTTCGTCTGTTGGTGCCACGGGGTTTAGTGTGTGTGAAAGAGTGTTTGGTCGTGCAGACGAAAGTTCGTGCCTGTTACGCTCGTGTATATTGCTAGCAAGCGTAGTCAGTGGGCGAAGGACACACCGGCTCGGGCAGGTCGAATCTGGTCCCTTCAGATTACGCCTTAACATTCGCCTACCGTTCTGGAAGGTGTGTTGTTGTGTGCGGAAGCTCGCTGCTACATTAGCGAAAGTTCAGTGGATTCCTACACCACAACTGGTGCTGCGACCCGGGATCGGTTGTGACCTATTGTTTACTGTTTACGTTTGTCAGGTAATTCGAACTACAAGGAGAAGAAGAAGAAGAGGGATGGCAAGAGGATCGACATCAGCGGTACCAGCGACTCCGGTGAAAGCTGGCGGGACCCGCACTAACGCAACCAGGTCATCGGCGCGGATGGCAACGGTTGATGAACGTTCGGTCAGCTTCGAAACGTCGGGTGACGACGATTCTCAAGCTGTGAGTGACCACGGAGGTCACGAAGGAGATCGCGGGATGACACCTCATACGGAAGGAAAGACGGAGACCCACGAGGAAGCGATCCTTGCTGCGGGAAGCCGAGGGGCTGCAAAACCCCTTGCGCGAAACTTAGCTGAAGAGTTGGAGGCAGGGGAGGACCCGGCGCTGCTTATGAAGACTCAGATGAAGGTTCAGAGGAGGAGGAACCGTCGTCGAAGGCCTGGTATCCTGCTGCGCCAGCGGTGGGAACTCGTCCCCTCGTTAACGGTGACACGCCGGCGGCCAATAAGGTACTGGCGAGATGCTTCGAGATGATGCGGATGAGTGACTGGATCGACTTGTTCAACCCTCACCCCGTGGGTCAGGCGACTTGGGTGATTCTCGGCGACGAGCTGGCATACCCAGTGAACTCCCTAAGCGCTCGACAAGTGGTTGAGGATACCGTGTTGCTTCTGCGTGCGATGGGGTCGGAAATTCGCTCGTATCGCTCGGACGCAGCTCTAAAGATGTGGTCGCCCTCCGAAGCAGGAGCAGAACTGTTCAAGTGGAAGAAGAGGCTTCGTATGGCATTCGGGGTAAAAGGACATCGGGAAGGGAAGGCAACCAATGGCACGAGCGGCGGTTGAAATCCAAGATCCATCGAAAATTCCCTCCCCGAAACCCCAAAGCGGCCGAAGGGGCCAGAGGCGAATATATTTTCCGCTGTCGAAGGTTCGCCATACTTTGAAGACGCGCACATGGTGACGCCACGTTCAACGACTCGGTCCCGGCAGTTTATCACCGAACACGATCACTCAAGTGCAAAGCGCAGCCGTCGAGGCCCCAGTCGCGCTTACCGGCAGTCGAATGGCTACATTCCCCAAGATGAAACTTCGTCTGGCAGCGACGACGATCCGTACGATCAAATAGACGACGGCGACGACCCATTCGACGAATTAACTCGCCAGATGAAAGCTCTGTACGACGAAGACGTTGACGGCTCGCAGCCGATGTTTGAGCTCGCGTCTCACCGGTCGCTCGACCGCATCAAGCCGTTCATCGGCCGGCGCAACAAGAGCGAGAATTCGATGCAATGGCCGAAGACGTTCGTCTATGAGATGAAAGGGACGAGGACGCCGCCAAACGAATGGTGCGCCGCCTTCGAACTGAGCCTCAAAGATGGAGCAATTCATTGGTATCGGCAGCTGCCGAAGAAGACTCGGCGGAAGTGGAAGCTGTTGAGCAAGGAGTTCATAAACTACTGCTGCTCGCAATTTGCTCAGCCTCCCGCCGCACGCTATTATTCGGCTACCTGTGAGCGTAAGGAGCACATCTGCGACTATATGAACCGCCTTAACGGGTACGCTAGGAACGCTCGCCTGCAAATTGAAAAGGGTGAACGCGACGCGAAAGACCACGTGCAGCAGTTTTTGCTGACCTGCGGCGACGATAAGCTCCTGCGAGACTTCGGCCGGATCGGATTCGGGAATATTCGCCAGTTGGAGAAGGCTCTCAACGATATGCTTAGGGGTGAAGAACGAATCCTCGCTAGAGGCTCCATCCAACAGCTACGGAACGGAGAAGACTCCTACCGCCGTAGTGACGACCGTCAACGCAGTGAAGGGCGAGACGAACGAGGGCGGCGAGACAGACACGACCAACGAGAGTTCGACCGTCACAGAGAGGATTCACGTCATGTACCTCGCGTCACCCTCCCTGAAGCATCGCTGACGGACATACTAGCCGAATTACAGGGCCGGGAATCGAGCGCACTTCGAGGCGAGTGTTCGCGTGCATCCCTGCGCCACCAGGGCAACCGCGAGAGTGACGACGATAACGAGCGAAGCTTCGCTGACAGTGACAGCGAAGAATATGCCTCGGACGAGAGCGACGGCTTACTAGCCGCAGCAAATGACAGCGAACGTCGTGCCGCCGCGGAAGAGACTCTCGCTCGGAGAGACAACCGCCACCGCAGGGGTGACATACCCGAACGATTGTTCGCCAGCGACCACCGGGAACAGCGGTACAGCAACCGCACCAACCTTCGTCGAGAGTATGGACCCTGCGCTGCGTGCGGCGGGGCGAACCACTCAGCGCACCGATGTTTCAAACGGTGCAAGTTTTGCAAGCAAGTCCACGACGCCGGACGGTGCGAACTGTACCGACGTCTCCAAGATCTCACCAAGTTCGTTCGCACGAAGGTCGACAGGAAAGAGTTCCCAGCGGAGCTTCAAAGCTTCGCTGACGAAGGTCATTTAAACTAGGTAGCCCGCCAACAACGACTGGGTTGGGCCCAAACGGGCTGCCACAGTTGACCGAACCATCAGTGAACGCGGATTGTATTTACGCGTTTATCGGGAGAGGCGAATGGCAAGATGAGGAAATTGGATACGTGAATACGATTGAAATTGAAAAGGATGGAAGTGCAAACTTCGGTGGGAGGGAAAGTGAACATAACGATGATGAGGAACGTGTGGGAGTCACGAGCGAAGGTTCGTTGGCAAGCGCGGTGGGCGAAGCTCGACCGACGGTACCGCGGGGTCCGAGAGTCATGAAACTCCTGGATGGAGAACGTCTGGGGTGGTGGTCGTCGAAGAGCTACGACCAGAAAATTCGAATGCGCGCTTGTCCATGGTGTGATTAATGACCAACGGACGACCATCCTCTTAGACACAGGAGCGAACGTTAGCGTCATATCGCGAAGCTTCGCTAAGAAGATACGTCTGCGGTACCTTCGAAACCACAGGCGATCTATAGATGTGCAGGGAATTGGTAAGGGCACAGTGTCAACGACACATCGGTCTCAAGAGAAGGTCACGCTAGGATGGGAGACAGTCTACGAATTTAACATGTGGGTTATGGACCACAATGCTGGAGTGGATATCGTCCTGGGAATGGATTTCATGATCCCTGCGGGAATCCGCCTAGATTTATTCCAGTCTACAGCAAAGCTCCCGGGCGAAATGGTGATTCCGTTAATCAAGTCCAAGAAGATGGAGGACAACCCCGTGGGTCGGTATCAGTCCCCGGTGGCCCTCGAGAATCTTTGCGCATCGAGCGACGTGGGTGGGCGGAGATTCGCCTGCAGAGGAATCATCCGCTGGCAGAAACACATGTGCTGTGGGTCCGACGCACGACGAAAATCATCCCGACGAATCTGACGAATCGTCGCGGCGATCCCACAAAGCTTCGTCTGAGCAACGTGAGCGAAGAGGCCGTTACATGCCCGGCTCACATGACGTTTGTAGTATGGGTCCCGCATGATAACCTACCGCGAGACGATGGGTACGTTAGCGCGACGTCAAGGAAGTATAGCGACTGGCAGATATTAGCGTACGAAGGTGTGAAGGACAAGGAACTGCTCCAGCGAGAGTACGATAACTACGCGCGATGGTTCGCTGCGCAACCTCCGGCCGTGCTTCGACCTGAGTTCTCGGAGCCCACAGAGATACTGCGGCATCCAAGCGATGGTTCAAGTCCACTCGGTCAGCGAGATTTCTCCTGTGGAGAACAATGGGAACCGACCGAAGAAGCAGCAGATACGGCGGGCGGGCCATCGCTAGTGTCACCACCGCGGTCGGAACCGTCGCACGAGGGTAGGTAGAAGCTCACGAGGGTATGGACACAACTGACGCTGAGGCGATGGTTGCGGACGGGGATGGCCCTGAAAAACTGACAGCACGCTGGGAAGCGCCCACTCCAGCCGAAGATGATCCTAGTGGTAGTGACACTGCGGCACCCAGAACGCTGGACCAACCATCGCCTGAGGTACGAACCACAGATCCCATCTCTCAAGGAAGAGGAGGACCCCGGCGATGGTTCAGTGCGAATCTCATCCCGAAGTAGCGGTGGCGAGGTTGAATCAAAAATTTATGTCGGCAATGACGGTGTCGATAGTGGAAGCCATTAAAGGTTCGGCGGGGGTCGCAAAAGAGAAGTACGAACACCGCGCTGAAGAAATCGGTCTCAATGACTACGCGCACGAGCTAGCTTTCCTACCTGACATGACAGAAGTATCGCCTAATGAGCTGGATTATTCGGCACCTAATGTGAAAAACGATGCGCTTACGGACGAACAACAAGCGCGGTTGGTGAAGATTCTGAAGCATGAGACGATTATGATCTCCGGGGAAAACGCACTACCACCCCCAGTGTACGGGGTGGTGTGCGACATCGACGTCCAAGAACACGCGCCTATCAAGCAGCGCGCCCGTCGGATCCCGATCCGACAAATATAGAACCTTTACGAGCTCCTGAAGGGACTACTTAATGCAGGCCTGATCGCTTCTTCGGATAGCCCGTGGGCGTCGCCGATTGTGATCGTTCTTAAGAAGAACGGTCGCGACATTCGCCTCTGCATCGATTACAAGATAGTGAACGCGGTCACAGCAATCATGAAATACGCGATGCCTCTCGTGGATGATCTGCTTGCGGAACTAGATGGGTACCTGTGGTTTTGTTCGCTTGACGCAGCAAGCGGGTTTTGGGCGGTGATGATGACCCTTCGCGCCCGCAAAATCTCAGCTTTCGTATGCGCGCTCGGGCACTTTGAGTGGCTCAGGATGCCCTTCGGCCTCAAGAACGCCCCCATGATCTATCAGCGAATAATCGACAACGCCCTGTGGGGTTTTGTGCAACCAAAGGAGGCTGGCGAAGGTTCGCCGGGATCATCCGAGAGGCCGAGTTAACGGCCAGCGAACTCGGTGCGAAAGCGATTAAACCATCGTCAGCCGACTCAGCGGCTTCACCTCGCGCGCGTACGAAGTTTGACGCCGATTGCGAAATTTCGTTCACCACTGACCCGCTGCTTGAGCTGATAAATCGCCCCGAAGGAGATATGTTCGCGAGTGGCGAAGCTGACGAATCATCGCTAGTGCCAGCGTTAAAGCGACGATCCTTCGTAGATGACGTTTGCTTTGGAAGCAAAACGTTCGATGCGTGCCTGACCACGCTTGACCGATTGCTGTCTCGGTTTGAGGAGTGCCGAATGAGCGTGAGCTTCACGAAGAGCATCTTTGCGCAGACGAAAGTTGATTTCCTATCGCACGAGGTTTCAAGCGACGGCATCCGGCCAGACGCGAAGAAGATCCGCGCGATAACCGAAATGCCGTTCCCGAGGTCGAAGAAAGGAATGCAAGCGTTCCTAGGGGCACTGAACTACTACAGTCGCTTTGTCCAAGACTTCGCTGTATATGGAGCAGTACTCTACCAGCTCACCGACAGCGATTTCAGCAATGAGAGTAGCCTGACGAACGCTCGTGCAGCCTTCGCAAAGCTTCAGCAGAAGGTAGCAAACGCGCCGATACTTCGGCATTTCGACCGGTCGAAGGAGGTCCACATCATGCTGATCGCAAACGCATGGGCATTAAGCGCGACGCTAATGCAAGAACACGAGACGAAGCTTCACCCCGTGTTGTTCCGCGGCCGAGTCCTCGAGGAGTCCGAGACGAGCTATCACCCAGCAGAGAAGGAGGTCCTGGCACTCTTATTACTTCTGAAGGTGTGCCATACGACGCTTGCGGGAAGGATGATTCGCGTGTATACGCGATTTTCGTCGTTGGAATGGATCTTCAAGTCCAAGTCCTTATTCGGCCGGACCGTACAATTCGCAGTGCTCCTGTCCCCGTGGCATTTAATCGTCCAGCGAGTCCGGGAAAAGGACGCGGCTTTTGCTCAACTTCTCCAATCAACAGTGACGAGCTTCGTGGAGCTCGAAGATTCGCTGGCCCCGATAGCACCACCTGCTAAAGGAACAGCGACGGTTCGTATACACCCGATCCTGCTGTATGCGCGTCTACCGCGGTCCTATACAGGCTTTGTGATGTCATTCGACGGTTCAGCGAAAACCGAAAAGCACGGAGGCTACGGAAGCTGTTCATGGATCCTATGGCGTCTACCATCCTGGGAGATAGTGACCGCTGCGAGTGCTTTCCTCGAGTCGACCACCGTAAACATCGCCGAGTACGTCGGGATGAACCATGGTGTCCAAGAGGCGCTTAAGCTCGGAGCCGACGATTGAATCATCGTGGGGACTCGAGGCTCGCAATCCGGCAATCCCTAGGGGTGATCGCATGCCGAAAGGAGTCGCTACAGACGCAGCTGAACCGTCACAAAAGCCTAACAGCGAACCTTCGAAGCGTGAAATACCTGCACGTAGTGCGGGAATACAACGCGGCCGCCGATTCACTAGCAAGTGAAGCGCTGGAATCCAAAACTACGCGACAAGTACGAGATGCAGCGAGAAAAAACGAACTGAGGGAACTGAATCGGATACAACAAGTCATCTACGAGACTGAGCCGGAAGAAGTGGAACTGGAGAATCGCACGAAGAGGGATATCGTTCAAGAGGATGACTTGAACCTCCGGGCGCGCAAGAAGACGTTTGACAGCTTTGTCGAAACAAGCAAAAGGAACGTATCGGTTATGACCCGTCAACAAGTGATATCCCGAACTAAACGCGTGCGGTTTCCAGATGAAGCATCGCCTCCACCTCTTACGGAGACTTCAAGGGGTAGTGACAGACCGGGCACAGCAGCCGAAAGTGTAAATGCAGATTCAACCCCAGGCGAACTTTCATCGGACGAACTGGCGGCTGGCGATACCTCAGCGGAGGACGTTGATTCAGTAGAAATACAACGAGAACGTCGCAATCGAATAGCTACAGCCCAAATGAGGAGGCGAGATGGTCAAACATTAAGGCGGTCCTGAAAGGGGATGTCGAGAATCTCAGCTACAAGGAAGCTAGGGAAGCATGGAAATGGGCTGATAGGTTCGTCCTGACGGAGTGCTCAACTACTTGGGCACGAACCGTCGCCAAGGGCCCGAACAGAATGAGAATACGCGAATGCGACTAGTAGTGCCAGCGACGATGATTCAAGAAGTGTTACAGAACTGTCATGACTCGCTTGAGGGAGGCCACCAGGGTGTGGTGTGAACGTACCTTCGCGTGAAGATGGATTACTATTGGACTGGACTATACGCGGATGTGGAAAAACATGTGAAAACATACCCGGATTGCAACACTAGCAAGGGCCGCCGGCAGTTCCGAGGGTACTCCCCGGAAATGTCCTGGCGGAACACCCCTTCCAATTGGTGTCATTGGATTTTGTGATACCCCTGCCCAAAAGTCGGCGAGGTAATACCGCCTTGCTGTTGTTCCAGTGTTAGTTCACGGGGTGCGTGATCGCCAAGGCCATGAGCGACACTTCAGCAATCAAAGTGGCCCAGGCATTTGAGGAGTGTGTCTACCGAAGGTTCGGAGTGCCGGCGATGATTCGTCATGACCGCTACCCCCGCTTCATGAGCGAGGTATTCCGAGCCTTCGCGGACATGATGCAATCCCGCTCCAGGGCTACGTTGAGTTATCGGCCACAGGCCAACGGACAACAGGAGAGGTCCGTGAAGTCAGCAATGGCTACGGCGAAAGTTACGTGGAAGATCCGCTTCAGCAAGACTGGAACGAGCTCGTCGAACGGCTAATTTTCGCCATCAATAACTCGGTGGACTCGACTCGTAAAGAAACGCCGTTTTACCTCGTACATGGTTGGGATGCACGAACTACGCTGCGAGCGATGACATCGTCGATAAGACGAGGATTCACAAGGAAAACAGACGCGTCGGCGTGGAGGAGAGAGAACAGCCGACAACAGGCCATAGCCCTCGAAATGGATAAACAGTACCAGGCAGCGGAAAAGAAACAACGGTTCAAGAAGCACAACGAGGCACTGAGCCAGATGGAGAAGACCGCTGTACCACCAGCCGACGGAGACGAAACTTCGCCTGACGCGCTTGAAGACCAAACCAGTGAAAGGAACGAAACGAAACGCCAGGCGAAGTCTCTCTTTGAGATTGGGAGTCGAGTGTGGCTGTACATGGAACGAGTAAAACCCGGACTAACAAAAAGCTCGCCCACTTGTGGCACGGCCCGTTCCGCATAAAGGCAAAGGTTGAGGAATTCGCCTACGAGCTGGAACTGCCCGATCGGCGCGGCTACCGGTTCTACCCGGTGGTGCATATCTTGCGTCTTAGACCTGTGAGGGAATATGACGATCGACCGAAGGTTCGCCTGGCACGAGGGGTGACAGAGAACCATCGTCTGGACTTCGACGAGGAGTTACTACCCGAAGATAGTTAAGAGCCGAATCAGGCGAATGATCAATTCGAGGTTGAGGCCATTCTGGACGACCGAATACCGGTGTCGACAGGCACCGCACGACCCGTGCGAGAGTTCAAAGTGAAATAGACGGGCTACGAAGAACCTTCCTGGGAACCGATTACGAATCTAGCCTGCGGAGGCTTGCTCTATGACTATCTGCGCAAGAAGAAGAGCGAACGACGCTTGCAGATGGTTCAAGTCGCTGACGAGGATTCGGAATGATCTGTCTGTGAGGAGGCGCAGCTCACAACAACAGACGAAGAAAGCTACTGCACCAACGTACTGCATGTTATATATGACTGTGTAAATTGAACGGTCAAGGAAAATGGGTAAACACTCGACCAACGCACATGAAAGACACCACGAACGATCGCCTACCATACCAATGCGTTGGGAGAGGCGAAACAAACCAGCTGGAAGATCAGGCGAAGCTTACGACGCGTCGGATGACGAAGCAGCGGCGGACGCCAACAGGGAGAGATCCTTCGGAGGCGAACCTTCGTCTCCGCCTTGTTTCTCTTCCTCGTCGGCCAAAGTGCTGTCTCGAGCACGAGACGAAGCTTCAGGGCGTGGGAACTCACGATCCCACCCGGGAACGACTTCTTACGGCAATATCTTGGCGTCGATCCGTGGGGGACGAAAATCCGCACCGACGGGTTACACGGCAGAAACATGGTTTTGAACGGGTGGAGATGCGGCTTGGTCATCCAGCAGTCACGCCACGGCTGCTCTTCGTTCACTGCCGAAACTTCGCCAAGCCAATCGACGCTTCCAGGCAACCAAGTGAGGTTCTCCAACGACATCACCGGGACAGACGGCTCGAAAACCAGCTCCGGAACCAGCTTACGCCGATCTGCCGACATGCCTTGCTCCCCAAGCAGCCACTCGCTCCAGAAATTGCGCTTGACGTGCACCCGAAGATTGTCGGCACACTTCTTCCGGGCTGTGAAATATTTCGCCCAAGCTTCGGTTTTGGTGTGCAGCGTCGTGGTCGTCGTACGGATTCCTAGCCTCGGATTTGAGACCCTTCTCAACACTCGCCTGGGGCACCCAATGGTGGCGTTCCCACAGCGCAAAGCCCAAATCGCCCTGAGCGCCGACACCCCGCAGACTGCGCCACAGATGGAAGTATCACAGCGGAAGCGACGCTCGGCGCGAAATCTTCTCGCTGACGTCGTGCTGGGTGTTGTCGAGAATACTGGCTAGGTCCGGAAGAAGCATCAGCAATCGCTGGAACGGATGGCCAGGGTTCTTGTAGTCGCCGAAGCGTCGGATGCCTTCGGCGGAGCACGGCGCGACAGCATTGGCTGCAATAGGCACGGGCAGTCTCGAACACAAGATCCGCAAGCAACAGCGGTGAGCGGCAACCTTGTCAAACTTGATCTCGGTGAACGGCGCGGCCGCTGCTGGTAGCTTTGACACCTCTGGGACCTGGGAGCGCGGGCCGTGTACAGGGGCGGGAAATTCCGACGTCGGCACCACACTCTGTGGGTCCATGCCCTGGGCGAAGGTTGTCATCAGCTGCATCCCAGGGCGTCGGCGTGTTGGTCTTATAAGCGAAGTTTGACTTGACGCCACGGCCAGCACGGGCGCTGCAGCGGACGAAGACTCGTTGGACCCTCGGCAGTCGCTCTCGGTAAAATCGCCACAGATCCCATTGCCAGCGAAGCTTCACCTGATACCACGGCCGAAACATTCCCAATTGACGTGACCACCCGCTCAACCCTACCAGGTGTTGAGGCAGGCGCGACCGCGTCGGACATAACTGTCGACGAAACTTCGAGTGGCACTCCAGGCGAAAGATCATCACTTGGAGCACCGACAGACACCACTGGCGAAAGTTCGCGCGAGGTTCCAGACAAAAGGATATCACTTGGGGCAGCTGGAGACGTGGGAGGCGTAGACTGATCATAAAACGCGGAAGTATAAGCCTCCCCACGAGGTCAACTGGAGAAGAACCTCCGTCCAGCCCTCCAAACACATCAGCGTCCGGTGCGGTCTCTTGCTCCATCAACAGCGAAGTCTTGAATTCGGCTCGCTCGGCGACCCGACGGCGGGGCGCTCTGCGTCGGTCAAACTGCGGCGAAGGTTCGTCTGGGTCATCAGAAGGCTGGCGGCACCCGGCGGAAGTCGGTCTTGAGGCAGGCGATGCTCGGACCATGGACACGGGAGTGCCCGATGAAGCTACCAGAGTAACTACGGCTGTGGGAGCGGTTGGAGCGAGCGAAGTTCCGCTCGACAACGGATTCGATCCTAGAGGGTCAATAGAGACCGCAGGAATGGGTCCGGACGACGAACGGCGTTTCTTGGCAGGAGGAGACCGCGCGGAAGGCTTCTTCCAGGCTCGGGGCTTTAGAAGACGACGATGAGAGCGAGGCGATGGTTCACTGGAAGTCCCAGGGACATCGGCCAACCCCGCCGCCGCGAGACGCGCCTGTGAACCATCATCCGACGCTGGAACGTCGTCGCCAGACCCAGTCGATGCTTGCGCACCACTCCCCGAATATTCGTACTCTCCCTCGTCCTCGCTGTCATCGGCGCCGGAACGGAGGACTCGTCGATGCTTGCCCAGATGCTTGACGCGGTAGACGGCCTTGGCGACGTTCACTTCCAATGGAATCGAAACCCCGGCGGCAGCATCCAGCTGTTGGGGCTGCTCCAGAACCTCGAGAGTGTCTTGATCCAGTCCCAAGCGGTCGAGACGAATGTCTCCCGACGCAATACCCGCGAAGCATCGGCGACGGTGGCGTGAGGAGATATTGAGGACAGAGATAAGAAAACTACCGAGAACGAACCTTCAACTGCAAACACCAGCGTATCGTCGTCCATCGAGCGAAGGTTCACCTGCTCACGGAGGATTCCGTTAGCCCGACGTAGACGCACGATGCGGTCGTGCTGGACTGCTTCCTTCATTCCCAGCGCTCGGACGTCTGATGAGTCACCCGTGATGAGCTCCGACAATAGGCGAGTCAACTTGTCGATTTGAGAGGTGTTCGCCACCAGCGACGCCTTAAACGTCTCGCGTTCCCTGGCCAACTCCTTCTCGAGGCGATGCTCCGCGTCGACGCTGGCTTGGAGCAGGGTCTGGAGCTTGGCAACGTTTTCCGTGTGGGCGTCCAGAGAAGCTTGGGTGTTCAGAGCTTGCTTGAATTATGCCGAGCCCGTTCCGGTTGCACGCTTGAGTTCCCTCTTGAGCTGCTCAACTTCAGCCGTCGCCTGGCGCGTGAACAGCTCGGCGTTCTCGCGAAGGTTCATCTCCTTCATCAGGGCCTTCTCAGCAGCGACGCAAGTGGAGTAAGCAGCCTCCAAACGACCGCGCAGTCTACCCGCTTTCTCCGTGGCGTCAGTGCGAGCGTCGGGAACAATGGCGGTGGCAGCGACGATATCAGAGACCGACCGAGCTGCGTCGAGACGTTGCCAGTAAGCATGGTCCATCATGCCGGGCAGTTGCGAGTGGATCCGGATAAGAACCTTCGCCACTTCCGCAAGCTGGTTCCCGGTCACAGCGATGCTTCGCTCGGAAGCGGAGACGGACGATTCGTCGAGCAAGTCGCGCAAAGCAGCCTCGCTGACTCCCGGAAGCCCCGCCTCCGGTGTGAATGCACGTACAATCGACGGAAGGGTCGACAGCGCGGTAGACGAAGCTTCAGTCGACGCGCCTCCAAGCTCGACCCCACCAGCGTCGCTTGACGGAGCGGGCTTAGCGGCAAGGGAAGTCGCAGTAACAGGCGAAGCATCGGAAGCGTCGCCTCGGGCCTGACAACAACAACGGTCACCAGGCGAACAGATAACCACCACAGGCGAAGCTTCAGCTTACCGACGCTCTCGCAGGGGCTGGTAGCCAGCCGCTTTCAAGGCGTGAGAAGTGGCGTGCTCGAGGAAGCTCATCGAGACGAGGGACACAAGGTGCCAAGACACTCGCCAACGGCGATGGTTCGTGTCTCGCCAGGGCAGTTGTGATTTAGCGATTCTCCAAAGGATCGCGGCAGCCAACTATCGCCTTTCCTATTGGCGGAACCAAGGCGCCACTTTGGGCCAATCGCAGGATCAGACGAAGGTTCATTAACCTCAGGGTGTCGCTACCCTGTGGATCACTATACCGAGGTGGTCACTACTCCGAAGGTTCGTCCGGTCGCAAGGCCGAATGAGTGGCCCTGGTAGCACCGACCATATTTCACATGATATTTGTATAGAATCATCGGGAAGAGTAGAGTCAGAGAGAGTAAGAGCCCGCGAGGGAGATACAAACAGAGCAGATATTTCCCCTTACTACCCAAGCGGCCAAGCGTCCTAGGTCAGCACCTTGCCCTTTGCGTTGGGTTATGCCTGCCAGCGAACACAGACCTTCGTGAAGTGAGTGTTCGTCTGGTCAGGCCAAGAGTGAAGAGTGGTAGTTAGAGTGTATTTTGGTTTGACCCTATTAATAGGGGTTGGGTGACTGAACCCTTGTGTGGAGTGCTAGAGTCGCATTCCAACGTGACTTCCGGCCGGGGTTATACCCCGGCGCCCCGTAAAAGAGCCCACGGGACTAGTCAACCTTCGTCTGTTGGTGCCACGGGGTTTAGTGTGTGTGAAAGAGTGTTTGGTCGTGCAGACGAAAGTTCGTGCCTGTTACGCTCGTGTATATTGCTAGCAAGCGTAGTCAGTGGGCGAAGGACACACCGGCTCGGGCAGGTCGAATCTGGTCCCTTCAGATTACGCCTTAACATTCGCCTACCGTTCTGGAAGGTGTGTTGTTGTGTGCGGAAGCTCGCTGCTACATTAGCGAAAGTTCAGTGGATTCCTACGCCACATGTACGCTTACCAAGCGACCTGTCTCACTCCAGTCATCCATGGGTACAGATAAACTTACGCTGAAATGGCCCCATTTCCTTGGGAACAAGAGGGATGAGAGCATCAGACAGCTCCTGATATCGAACCTGACTCCGAAGATCCGAGTTGCTGCGATCGACGTTGACTGTCTCCTTCACGATGACCCTTTGGTTTGTTGCCTCCATGTACTTCTTCAGGCATTCGTCGAGTGCGGCCCACGAGTCATGACGTCGCTGAAACGCCTTTCGCAGAAATGCCCCTCTTTCTCCACATCAGACAATGAGCGCTTTCTCCTTTTTCGAGCGTCCAGATTTGAAGCCAAGTTTGAGCCATGAGGGGCCTTCACAACCTGAACACGAGACGCCCTCCCTCTCGCTTTGTCGTCAGCACTCGTGTCGTCATCAGCATCTTCTGAGTCCTACGTTCTCCCTCCTCTTCCACATTCATGTCATCCTCCGCTGCTGTGCTGGGCGACGCGCAAAGCTACTTCTGCCAACTTGGAGCGAGTGCGTGCGCCAGCGCGTGCTTCGATCGTCCTCCGAGCTTTCCTCCATGCACGAGCTAGCTCTGGCATTTGCGCCTTGATATGCGCCGTCTTCAGAGCACGCGCCATCCCTGAGGTAGCTGGGTCTGTTGCTTCTGTCTGGCCTGCTGGGGCCTGTGAGCTGCCGCATGGCAGAATGTCCGCCTCCACTGGTGGCTGAGAGCAAAAAGAGATTGTGCCAGTAAAATATTTGAATAAATTACAACCTGGGCAATTCCTGGTCGGAAACCTGAAAAATACCTGATGAAAAACCTGGGATCCAACGATGCCGATTTATTTTTTCAGGACTATTAACCGAAAAGCTGAAAGCTAAACGGCGCCAAGTCTACTCGTGAAGATAAGTGCGCGACGTCATCGAGGCCAAATGTGGCGCTGGTGCTCAAGAACATTGCCGCGCTCGCCGCGGAGGCATGGGCACGTCATTATCGCCGAAGGCGGAGGAGCAGCTTGTCTGCTGGATCAACGATCTGCACCATGAAGGCGTCTCTGTGACCGGCTTGATGCTGCGGCTGCATGCGCTTGACTTCTATGAGAGTAGTGAAGGAATCCTGGGCGATTTCAAGGCCTCATGGTGCTGGCGCAAGCACTTACTGCGGCGCCACAAGCTCTCCATTCGCCGGCGCACACGCATTAGCCACACCACACCTGAAGACACTGAAGCTACTGCGACAGAGTTTACTAGCGCCGTTCATTCCAAGATGAAAGAGCTTAAGATCACAACTGTCTATAATGCTGATCAAACTGGTAAGAATTACGTGGTGTACGCTATTCATTGATCTGACACGATGTCGTTAGCTGTAAACTACGAGTACATTCCTACGAGGACCATAGACAACCGTGGGGCGAAGACAATCTATGTGACGTGTGCTAGGAAGAGCAAGGAAAGAGTAACTCTGATGCTGATAGAACGAAACGACGGGTTCCGAGCTGAACCCTTCTTGGTATTTAAGACACGCCCGTCCTTGGTTGAGGAGACAGCTCGCGACAACAATGTCCAGCGTCATGGGTTCGGCAGAAAGCTGTGGCAGAACATGCGGTCGCTTCAAGCGGGGGTACATATCTTCAGCAACCAAGCGGGGCGGTAGAATAGTAAGTCGTCAATTGCGTTCCTCAGCTACAATTTTGGTCGGGGTGCTAATATGCACGTGCCGATCCTTTTGCTTTTGAAAGATTTCTCCGGGCATTGGCGCGAAGACGTACTGATCTTTGCTAGGTTGATTAACGTTGAGCTCATGCGTATCCCTCCAGGATACACGTACTCGCGCCAACCTGCAGACGTCGCCTGGAACAAGCCGCTCAAGGATCATCTTCGCCAGAGCTGGGTCAGCTTTCTGCTGGTTCAAGTAAGTGCATTCACTGTGTCTGGGAGCTGTAAGATGGCGCCTCCGAAGCGCCAAGATGTCGAGGGATGGATTAAATCGGCTTGGACAGTGCTGACGACTACGACAATTGTCAACGGATTTGTGAAGGCTCGCCTTATCACCCTGATCCTAGGAAAGATATTGAACACTTTGGAGACGACGGATAAAAGGTTAATAGATAACACTCGCTTGTATTAACCCCTTGGTTTCCGATGTCGTAAGATACGACATGCTGAAAACAATGTCATAAGTTACGACATTGAAAGATGAACAACAGGAAATGGCTCAACCAATACATTGTTCAAGTCATTTGCGGCGCATAAGACGCAAAGGTAACAGCGGACAGCTCAAGAAAAAGGACGCTTCCTATCCTGATGATTTGAGATTGGGAAAGAATCAAGCTGCGAGTCTCTCTCAGACCAGTCATTCCAGATTTTGCCGGATGGCTTGCAAACGCCGAAGCGAGGATGATGCCATCGCCGTTGCCGTCGCACGCGACATTGACTTTCCGCACTTCTGGCGGCAACTGCGGGCGGCGAGATGGAGATACAAACGGCCACCTGGCCTTGCGATGGAGGGAGGTACGTCAGCCCCGACGGCACGGACGTATTCGTTGGCGAGAGAGCTCTTGTGACGCATGCGTTGGGGTCAGGACTGCTGGGCAAAGAAAACAATGCTGTGGGTCCAACTGCAGGCATGGTGGCGTCCAGCGCAAGAAAAGCAATTTCGAAGGTGGTGACACGGACAACAGGCGCCGCGACACGGACCACCGGATCGACCACGAGAGCGACCTCGACCACGACGCCGACCACGAGTGCAACGTTGACCATGCAGTCCTCGATCCCGAGCGCGACATCTAGTGCGACACCGACCACAAGTGTGGTGATCTCAAGCGCGGATGTGGAGCCGTCCTGCACTACATCGGCGGCCTCAATCGTGAGTGCGTCGCAGATTGACACGACTATCGCTCTCTCCCAAGGAACCCTCAACTCATTGTTCGACTCTCAAAGGGAACCGGAAATCGAGCTCTCTCAAGCTGCTGTACCGCGGGCGTTCGGCCTATCGCCGAGTGACTTACAGGTCTGCACTTCTCATCAAGAGGCAGCGGCGACGTTGCAGCTGCTGTCAGAGGCATCTGGACTTGATAGCGATCTTAAAGACAAAGCCCCGGCTCCACCACCAACACCAAGCCGTACGGTACGCGCACGAGCCGTGAAGAAGGATATCAATTTTATTCCTGAGGGTGAGGATACAAGCGACTACGAGAGCTTCGACTCCAGTGAAAGTGATGGACATGCTGTTGGTGACGATGAAGATGAAGATCCTGGGCGTGGTGTACGAGATGAAGACGACGATGTAGTATCAGAGCACGACGCAGTCGAGATGGACGAAGCTTTCATAGCTTCACTCATGATTGGGAACGACACTGCACTTGCTAAGAAGCAACGCACGGACGCGTTACGTGCTACGGTATGGACTTCCGTATCGTCGGACTTTGAGGTGGGTGGAATCGCGTGCGCCGGCATGGGTGACGAGATGGCGCAGCCCGTGACCGAGTTGCGTGCGCTCACGCACTCGCCGCTTCTGACACTCCTCTACTTCATGCCTAAGTCGCTGTGGCTCATGGTCAACAACCAGACTAATCGGTACGCCCTTCAGCAGATCGACCGACGAGCGCTTGAAATTCAGCGAAAGCAGCGCGGCGGGAGGGTTGAGACGCTGAAATATATCCGACGGCGGCTCAAGCAGAAGCGTGGATACGAGACGCATGAAATCCTTCACGTGACCGGGCTTCTCGTGGCGCGAGTGGTATGTCCTCAGAAGCGTCGTTTTGCTGACCACTGGTCTATGACTGAAGACGGCGCTGTCCCTGCTGGGAATTTCAGTCGCTGGATGGGTCGCAACCGATGTCAGGACATCCTTCGTGACCTGCACTTTGTCGACAACGATGCCGAGAGCACGGGTGACAAGTTATGGAAGATCCGCCCAGTTATCGATAGGCTCCAACAGAGTTTCCTAGCTGGGTGGTCGCTGCCTTCCGTGTTCTCTTTCGATGAAGGAGTTCTCCGGTCGGCATCGAAGCGGAACACCACCCAGATGTTAATGCCGGACAAGCCCCACCGATATGGATCAAAGATGTTCATGATGTGTGACTCCAGAACAGCGTATTGACACAGGTGTGTGTGCGTTTTTGGATGAGCTACGATGTCGTAAGTTATGCTTTGTGCATTGAAATCTGACTAGTTATGTTGTATCTGAATAGATTTGAGATGTACGCCGGAAAAAGCGATGCTGGAGATCGTCCCAATGCTGAATTCGACATCAAGACCGGTGCTGCAGCAGTAGTTCGGAATCTGAAGATTGTACTTGACTCGACCGCGCGACACCAGTGGCATACTATCGTCATTGATCGCTATTACTCATCAGTCCTGTTCCCCATTGAGCTTCTTAGTATGGGGGTGTACATGATTGGAACAATCATGACCAACCGGCTCGGGTACGACGGAAACGTGAAGGAGGACCGCCAGACTCGGCCAGCAAATATTCCTCGAGGCACGTTCAAGTTCTCCCGCTCGGTCGCCGTCCCCAACATGATCGCCTTTCAGTGGTGGGATCGAAAGCCGGTTCACTACTTGTGCAAGGGCTCCATGATGGCGGAGTCAAGTATTGGAAGGAATGTCAAGCGAATTGGGGTGATCACTGTTCCTTGCCCGGCTGCGGTAGCGGACTACCAGCGCTGGATGGGCGGAGTTGATGTGCATGATCAACTCCGTCTGCAGCGATACTCTCTGCAAACATCGACAAAGTTCAAAAAGTATTACAAAAGCTTGTTCCTCGGGTTAGTGGACATGGCGATGGTAAACGCTTACCTTTCCCACAAGGAGGCTGCACGCATGGCGGGGACATCGCCCATGAAACGAGGATAATGGCTTTGCATGTTGCAGAACCAGCTCCTTCAACTCAAGGCCCAAGACTTCACTGGAGTGGTCGCTACCCCTACAATCGCAAGTCAGAAGCGTAGGCGAGCACCCATCCGCCACACTCACGCCCCCGAGCAGTCCGAAGACTGGGTGATCGTGAGCGGGGTGCAGAAATGAAGGCAGCGTTCCTGCAAGGTCTGCGCGCTACTGTGGACGAGAACGACTAAGAAGCCGTTCGCCACGACCTACTTCTGCGAGCGCTGCTCCCTCGACGACGCTAAGTGCTGGTTGTGCAACAAGATACGCCATGAGTACAAGGGTGTGGCTAAGACATGCTTCGAGATATGGCATGACAACTTCGCAAAGGGCAAGGCGATCTCTTCAACCTTGGGAAAACGCGTAGTCCTGCGACGTCCCGGCCAGAAAGCTGGCGAGCGAAAGAAGACGCGCCGTGAGCTTGAGCTCCAGGGTGGAGATGGAGACGATGAAAGCTAGTGCCGATGCGGGAAAGCAATGGTGAGTAAGTTTCTGTTGCGTCGGACGTGATGACTGGCAGCTGTTGGCAGCGCAAAGCAGGGTTCCTTGAATAGACGTACCTTCTTTTCTTCCTTTTCTGAAATAGCTGGCCTCGCTTTGCAATGCGTTGTCTCTTTTCTTTTGCTGCCGAGTGTCGTGCGGAGGTAAGTTACGACTTTGGCGTTCTTCATGAGATCGGAACGGTGTATAACTTACGACATTGATTAAGAAACCTCTGGACATCTTATACTCCTATCTCCATGTGGAATTTTTGCCACATACAAATGCAATGGTGCACGACTACGTCGTAAGATACGACATTCTCTTGCGTGCTCTGCAGCCTTTTTCGGGAACCAAGGGGTTAACCGTCTACCGCGTTGACTGCTTCTATTCGTGGGCAACTCTTCACTTCATCGGTATCCCTTGGTGTCGTCAATGGTGGTGCGCTGGTTGCTGGCTTGGTCGCTGCTAGAAGGAGTTGAAGTTTTGACAGCCCGTTGCGGGGCCGCTTTACCGTTGAGTTACAGCAGTAGGTCTTGTGTTAATCTGTACAACACGAAAACACCAGCACTAGTCGATGACCAGCCACGTAGATAGCTAGAAAAATTGGTGAACGCACCATTTCGCATCGGACGGGGCATTATCCATGTAGGCGATAACCTTGCTAGAGCGCTAAGCTCCCCTCAATCGACTTTCGTCGTCAATCCGACCCTGGCGGCAAAAGACGATGCTGTACCAGCAGTGGCAAAGGCGTAATTTACCATCTGTCTGCAAAGGTTTATCTCGTACTGCGCTCCTGCACTGTCTACGGCAGGTGCTAGCCAACGCAAGTTGATGTTCATAGAGTAAAAATTAGAACACAGGTTGTACGGTATATTACACGTACAGGTAATAACGTAGCAGTGTTAAAATCTCTTTTGCATTTGTGATAGGTTGTTGATTAAGTATAGCGTTAAAAGTTTCAGCAGCCAACTGAACGCAGCGACAGACATTCGGAAGAATTTTTTGGGGTCAAGTTTGGGTCAGGTCAAGTTCGGGTCAAGTTCAAAATTTAATTTTTTCTAAAACTTGATCCTAAAACTTGACCCAACTCATGACTTGACCAACCTCTATTCTGTGATATTGAATAAATTCTCATACTCTATTGATGAAAAATTTACTTTTAGAGGAGGTTGTTTGCCGCACCAGTCGAGCAGTGATTATTCATTTCAACTTTAACTTTTGATTGAATTGGCTCGATTAACGTCAAAGCTAAAGGAAGAGCACTTGAGCAGTAGTTGGCAAAATGCAAAGTGATTCGATTCAGGTCCTTAGTTCGCAACCGCGTGCTACCTCTAAGCCTGCTACTGGGTATCCTTTACTGGATACACCCTACTGGATTCTCTACTGGATACACAGTTACCTTACCCAATCAGAGAACGCCACGTCGATGCCCATCCTGTACCTACAATCTTGCACCCACAATAGGTACCCACAATCCTGTACCCACAATCATGGCGTAATCACTGTGACGTAAACACCGTCCGTAATCACAGGAATGATTGCGGTACCACACAGTGAAGGTCACGCCGACCTCACTGATGACGCGTCCACGTCACACGGTCGCTTGGCGAGGCGTCATCACATCACTCTTGACAACACTCCCACTCGACTCGTCAGCGACCACGATGCCCAACTTGGTCCTGAGCGCGTCGAACTGCGGCGCCGCGATTGGCTTCGTCATGATGTCCGCCAGCATGTCGAGTGTCGAAACATACTGCAACACCACTTGACCGTCCTCGACCTTCTCGCGCACAAAGTGGTAGCGGATGTCGATGTGCTTGGTGCGCTTGTGGAACTCGGGGTTCTTGGCCAACGCGATGGAGCCTTGGTTGTCCTCGTAGATCTTCACCGCTTCATCGCTTGCCATCTCGCCCAGCTCGCACAGAAACACCTTGAGCCACACCGCCTCCTGCGTTGCCTCCGACAGCGCCATGTACTCGGCCTCCGTCGACGAGAGCGCCACCGTGCGCTGCTTCTTGCTCCGCCAGCTGATGCATCCGCCGTTCATCATGAACGCGTAGCCGCTCGTACTCCGTCGAGACTCGATGTCGCCGGCCCAGTCTGCATCCGAGTAGCCTTGCAGTCCGTCACCGCTGCTCGCTTGAAACACGAGGCCGTGCGTCTTCGTGCCTCGGATGTAGTGGAAGACCCTCTTGAGCGCCTGCCAGTGTGTCGGACAGGGGTCCGCTGCGAACTGGCTCAGCACTCCCACTGCCGCTGCGAGGTCCGGACGAGTACCAACCATGAGGTACATGAGGCAGCCCACGGCGTTCCGGTACGGAACATTCGCCATGGTCTCGCCGTGCTTGCAACCTCCTTCGCACATGGCCTTGGTCAGCTTCAGACCCGGATCCTGCGGCGTCTTCACAGGGTTGCTCTCATCCATCTTGAACTTCTCGAGGATGTCCTTCGCGAACTTGGTCTGCCGCACTGACACCTTCCCAGTCGCCACATCTTGCTCGATCTCCATACCGAGGAAGTACTTGAGCTGGCCCATGTCAGTCATCTCGAAGCGGTCACTCAGCGCCTGCTTCGTGTCCTTCAGCATCCAGTCGCTGCTGCTCGCGAGGACCAGATCGTCCACGTACAGCGCCACGAACATCATGTCGTGACCGTCCCGCTTCAGGTAGATGCAGTGGTCGGACTCGCACTTCTTGAACCCGAGCTTCAGCATGAACTCGTCGATCGTCTTGTTCCACATCCGCGGCGACTGCTTCAGGCCGTACAGCGAACGCTTGAGCCTGCACACGTAGTCGGGTCGATCTCCGTCCACGTATCCGTCCGGCTGCGCCATGTAGATGTCCTCGTCCAGCAAGCCGTTGAGGAACGCGGTCTTCACATCCATCTGATGCACCGTGAGCTTGTACTTGGCCGCCAGACTGAGCAGCACACGGATCGACGTGAACTTGGCCACCGGCGCGAACGTCTCGTCGTAGTCGATGCCGTACTTCTGCGAGAATCCCTTCGCCACCAGTCGCGCCTTGAACCGCTCGATCTCTCCAGACTGGTTCTCCTTCACGCGGAACACCCATCTGCAGCCGACCGCCTTGCGTCCCTTCGGCAATGGCACCAGGATCCACGTCTCGTTCTTGCGGAGCGACTCCACCTCCGAGTCGCACGCTTCCTTCCACTTGTCTGCGTCGCTGGATTCCATCGCCGACTTGAACGTCGTCGGCATCTCTCCCACTGAATCCACGACGTACGCAGCCTCGAAGTCTTCCTTCGCTTGAGCTGCGGCAGACATCTCGTCCAGCGGCTGCTGTCGACGCGGCACCGCATACCGCTTGGCGCTCGGGATCTCCACTGCTTCCTCGAGCGACTGTGTGCGCGGGTGTCGCTTGCTGCCGGGCTCAAAGTCTTGATTCCGCGCAGCTTCTTCTTCGTTCTCATCCGATCCGGACCGAGCCCCCTCATCCGTGGTGTCTTCGTCATCATCTGTCGGAAGACCCACCACCATCTCCTTCGAAGCGTAGTCGCGTCTCCCACCGTCGAAGACGTCTTCCATGAACTGCGCGTCGCGGCTCACCAACACGCGACCACTCTCGACCTCCTCGAACCGATACGCCTTCTCGTGCTCCGAGTACCCGAGGAAACGACAGCGCACCGACCGAGCGTCGAACTTCGATCGCTTCTCCTTCGGCACGTGCACGTACGCGTGGCACCCGAACACCTTGAGGTTCGCCAGCAAAGGCTTCTTGCCGGTCCAAACGTGGTGCGGCGACTTGTCGTGGCTGATGGCGCGCGTCGGACACCGGTTGCGGAGGAACGTGGCCGTCATCACCGCTTCTCCCCAGTATTCCTTCGACAACCCGGCGTGTTCCAGCATGCAACGCGCACACTCCACCAGCGTCCGGTTCATCCGCTCCGCCACTCCGTTCAGCTGAGGCGTGTACGGCGGCGTGAACTTCTGCTCGATGCCGCGATCCGCACACAACTTGGCCATCGTACCCGAAGTGTACTCGCCGCCGTTGTCACTCCGGAGCGTCTTCACTCGCTTGCCGGTCTGCGTCTCAGCCAACGCGACGAACGCAGCGAACTTGGCAGCCACCTCCGACTTGTTCCGAAGCAGGTACACCACACAGAAGTGCGACTTGTCATCGATGAACGTGACGAAGTAGCGCTTGCCTCCGAACGTCGCCGTCTGCATCGGACCGCACACATCGCTGTGGACCACTTCCAGCACTTGCTTCGCACGGTTCGGCGACGACTTCATGAAGCTCACTCGCGTTTGCTTGCCGAGTGCGCATCCGTCGCACACCTCCCACTGCTTCACCGACGTCATGGGGATGCCAGTGCCGTAGCCCTTCTTCACGATGGCGTCGAGACCGCCATGGCCGATGTGACCAAGTCGAAGGTGCCAGAGGTACGACGTGGTGTCCCCTTGGCGATCCTTCGAGCTTGCCGCATTGGCCTCGTCAGCAGGCGTCCTCGGTGTCATGCAGAGTTTGAACAGTCCCTTTCCCTCACGAGCGCCGAGCTTCCACTTGACACCCTTCGTTTCCGCGAAGCACCCGTCGCTCTCGAAGGTCACTGGCCCAACGTCCTTGGTGAAGCGGCCGACTGAGAACAGGTTGCGCGATAGCTTCGGGATGTGCCACACACCCGTGAGCACACCCTTCTTCATGCCGCGCGGAGTCTTCATCGACATCACGATGTCGCCGCTTCCCACTGCCTGCACCACACCGTCGTCCGCCAGATGCACGTCCACCGGAGAGATCTTCTTGTAGTTCTTCATGTACTCCTTCGAGTACGTCATGTGCTGCGTCGCACCCGAGTCGACCAGCCACATGCCACTCGGCTTGGAGGCACCCGCGTCGCCACCAACCGAGAAGAGGAAGTCGCCAGAGTCGTCTTCACACTGCGCGACGTTCGCTCGTTGCGGCCTCTGCCGCTCCCCGTTCTCGCGGATCCGCACCGGACACTTGGCGATCCAATGTCCATGCTCGCCGCAGTAATGACAGGCGCTCGTCCTCTGCGCTTGCGCCTGCCGTCCCTTGCGCTTCCCGTTGTCGCTTGTCATGAACGCTTGACCTTGAGCGTGCGCGGTTCCGTCAGCACCGCCACCTTGTTCCTTGCGCTTCATGTCCTCGTGTAGGAGCCGAGACGTCACGAGCTCCCACGTCAGCGTGTCGGAACGCGATTCCAACGCCGTGATGAGGAACTGGTACGACTCGCTCAGACTGGCAAGAAGCGTGATCACCAAGTCGTCCTCGCTGACTGCAGCGCCGACCGCGTCGAGCTGCTCCGCCAGCGTCTTGAGCTTGTTGATGTGCTCCAGCACATCATCACCTTCGTCCATCGTCGTAGTGAAGAACCGTCGACGAAGAAAGAGCTTGTTCGCCAGGCTCTTCTTCTCGAAGTGTCCTTCCAGTCTTGACCATGCATCATGCGCGTCCTTCGCCGACCGCACCAGCGGCAGCTGCGAGTCCTCCATCGCGAGACAGACGATCGCCAGCGCCTTGCGCGACTTCTTGCGAAACATCGCTTGATCCGCCGCGGTCTGGCACTGCTCGAGCTTCACTTCCCCACTCGTCACTTCCCACAGTTCGCGCTCCTCGAGCACCATCTGCATCTTGAACTTCCATGTGTGGAAGTTGGTTCCGTCGAACTTGTTGATGCGGGCGGTCGCGGTCGGGGCGGCGTCCATGGCGAAGGCGTAGTCGGGGTCTTGGTCAGGGAAGACGGGGCTTGGGCTCATAACCAAAAGGAAGAGCACTTGAGCAGTAGTTGGCAAAATGCAAAGTGATTCGATTCAGGTCCTTAGTTCGCAACCGCGTGCTACCTCTAAGCCTACTACTGGGTATCCTTTACTGGATACACCCTACTGGATTCTCTACTGGATACACAGTTACCTTACCCAATCAGAGAACGCCACGTCGATGCCCATCCTGTACCTACAATCTTGCACCCACAATAGGTACCCACAATCCTGTACCCACAATCATGGCGTAATCACTGTGACGTAAACACCGTCCGTAATCACAGGAATGATTGCGGTACCACACAGTGAAGGTCACGCCGACCTCACTGATGACGCGTCCACGTCACACGGTCGCTTGGCGAGGCGTCGTCACATCACTCTTGACAACAAAAGCAAAACAGATAGGAAATACCATCAGTAAGTCAACCATTTGAAATGATTTCGAAGATATTGGTGCACTGAGTGTGTGTCAACGTTTCTAAACGGATGGTTCGGGTTTAAATCCCGTCGTGTCCTACTCTTCACGTAAGGTTCGTCGCTCATCCGTCCATTCCGTTCACCTACATGGTAATATGCATTGCATTTTGGATTAGCCTACCCAGTTGTCAGTGGTGACAGAGCAAAGATCAGGTACATGAGAACGATGTGGCAATAGAGGAACACGGGAGCAAGTTTTTGACGTTGGTAATTGTACATGATATTTATGTACTTTCTTGTATCGGATATTGTCGTTTCCAGCCAAATTTCTATAGGCTGGGCTATTCGCGACCTTTGGGCCGAATCGCGCGGCAATAGATCTCGCAGATATCTTTAGTGAGTTTTCCTTATCAGTCGGCTCGGGGAGCAAAATACGACGCCGTAGCAACGGAGCAAGATGGAACCTGCGGTGACGACACAGCACGCGCACCCCAACACGGTCTTACACTGTTTATATGGTTACTATAATCTGGGCTACCCAAGGAAGGAGTTAGCTCGCATTTACCACAAAGATGTTAAGACAATCGGCAATTGGATCCATGTGTACGAAACTACAGGGACATTTCAAAGAGTGAACAGAGCGGACAATAAGTTCACGAAACCCCAACGCAACTGGCTGTACCAATATTACCAGTAATACCCTCTTGCCTATCTTGATGAAGCGCGAGAGGCCTTTATACGCGCTCATCAGACTAGAATTTCTATTTCATCAGTTTGGAGAATAATTCATGAATTCGGGCTCACGTGGAAAGTCTTGGAGCGTCGAGCTTTTCATATCAAAGAGAAAGACATTTTTCGTTTTGCGAGGGAAATAAGCCAAGTAAGCTGGATACATCACAATATTGTATTTCTAGACGAAGTTTCCTTTGATAATAGAGGCATAATTAGACGGCGTGGCTATTCAATGCGGGGGCAAAAGGTAGCTATTCGTGGTGACTATCAGAGAAAAGCTCGCGTGTCAATTCTGGGATTTGCAGGTGTGAATGGTATTATTGACTATTACGACACAGAGAGAACGTTTGACAGAGTGACTTTCGTGGAATGTTGTAGAAGATTCGCGTATTCAGAGCAGGGAAAGGTTCGTTTGTATCCTGAACCAAACTCAATTTGGATTTTGGATGGTGCTGCTATTCACCGACATCCCGAAATTGTTCACTTTCTGAGAAGTATTGGGATAGTACTGATTTTTCTCCCAGCATATTGCCCATTTTTTAATCCTATTGAGTATTTATTTGGTTATATCAAGAAACCTTTCAAAGACACTATGTGGAAACAAGCTCCACCGAGCTGACACCGTTTATTGCCCGTACTTTTTCTCGGTTTACCTCTTTCAACATGTCGAAGGTATTCGAGCACTGTGGGTGGACCGTTCAAGGATACTTCGATCCTGTTCGCCAGCTCTCAAAAGAAAACCGAGTACGCACTGCAGAAAACACTGAACACCCTGAAACTCATGTATTTGAGGAAGACATTCTGGAATTTGTAGTTAGCCATCACTAAGATATTTTACGCGTGATCAATGTCAGGAATATTTTCCATTCTTTCCATGGGGTCCAGGACATCTTGTGGTGGAAGCACATCAATTATAAAACCTTGAATAACAGCTTTGCGCGTAACTAGGCACTTGCCATTTTCTTTTAAGCGTGCCCCAAACATTTCCCAATCCTGCAATAGCTGATTATTTGCAGCGATCGCTGCATTAACAAAATCTAATGCTAGATTAGCTGACTGTGAGATAACCGAGATTTGCTGTTCGAGTCTTGACTCGGCTGAACGAAACAATCGTGCAACGTATTCAGGTGGGGGCTGTGCTATTGCTGCATCCCACGTAGAACGATTCAGGTTCCGGACAATATCGTTCGCCCACATTCTCCACAACACGGCTGCCCTCTGAAACGTTGAGCTCCATCTGTGTTGTAGCCGATCAGCAAACTCTTGCAAAGTCACTTCACTAGCCGCACCAGCTCGATCTGTAGCTACTGGATCAATGCAGGCCTTTTTAAATGCTGCTAGCACTGGCAATGTCTTAATTTTACTGCCGTACTCGTATACATACAGCTGGGTAATATTTCCAACGTGGACGGAGCTCAACCACAAATTCCACTGGTGCTCCGTTCTCTCGGTGTCTACAAGATGGCGATTTGGTAACTTAAACTGCATCATTTTGGCCCAGTCATTCACGTCCAGATCAACAATAGACCACTCGCCGCTGTCAACTTTCACAGCTCTGCCCTTCATGTGCCCACGAAATTTATCCCACAGCTTTTTGATGAGGACACTGAAAGTGGAACCCTCAACAGCATAAATCTCCAGCTCTTCACCCGTTGCATCACGCTGACTAACAGCCTGCTTCACAATAGGCTTCACAATTAAGCGGTATAAATTGGCATCGGTGGTTGTAATCCCTCCAAGAGAACTGCAGCCACCGTCCTGCGCACGCTGCTGCGCCAGTCGAGGCGACCTCCTTTCGGCCAACCTACCCTCTGAGATCGGCTCAACCCGAGCTGTTGTTGAAGTTGCCTGTGGCGTGTCGGTGCTCGCCCCAGCTGACGCGAGCTCAGCCAACCTAGGCGATCTCCTCGCTGGCGGCGTCCCCTCTGGCCCCAAGTTTGGTCGACGTGTGTCGGGAGACTGCAGCATTGACTGAGATCTGGTAGGGTCGGCGCCACGCGTGCTTGCTATTGGTGAGGCGTACTGGGGCGAGTTCTGGGCGAGCTGGATGTCATCGGGGCTCAAGGATTCCTGCAAAGACCTCCTCGCTGTAGGGCGCGTAAAATATGGATGGACTCGACGTGCAGCTCGTGTGCTTTGAGTCGGACCATACTGAGCCGTAGCGTTGTCGCTCCCCGCAACGTCCTCGCTTGCAGAGCTATTCCTGGTCGCCATTGCAGCAACCAGCACAAAATGGAATGAGATCTCGGGCTGAACGGCCAATCAATGGATCTTATTATGGAGCCAAGTCGCTGAGAAGATGCATACTTTATTCTCTGTAACAGGTGATCGATTCAGTGGCGATTGGGCTCGGCGCGGTTCAATAAACCGCGCGTGGGAATTTGGTATGAAACCGGCAATACATTCCAGATCCTCCCAAACAGGGTACAAGCAGCGAAATTATAGTGCTACAACTACTAAATAAATAAATAAAAATGTTGAACAGCTCACTTATGCACTAATCAAATAAGTGTGTAGCTTGAGTTTTTATTAATAGGTCTCTTACACTCAAAAGCCCCGGCATTAACTAAGACCTAACTATTACCTATGAATGAAAATGGTGCATACAAACCGTCTAATACGAAGGCGATTGCAATTCGTCCGACGGGGCAAATGACTCAGTGGTCACCACGGACGAATTATCGGAGTCGGAAAATCTTCCTGGTGCTGACTGTGAGTCTTCGTGGGCGGGTGCTCGAAAAATTCGGTTGGAAATATCGTTCAACAGCTGTGCATTCTGCCGACTCTGCTCTTCGATTACTCCGATAAATTGAGTGACGTCTGGATGAGGCACTGCAAAAGCCTCATTTAGTGCCCGATTATAGCGCTCTAGAGGATTGTTGGTCCGATTCACGATGTCCTCTCGCAAGCCGTAGATATTCCACGACTCTGGCTTGAACTTTTGATCCATGTGTCTTTGAAATATTTCCAAAAGCGTTACACTTCTCCGTCGAATATTGGATGCCAAGTTCTTCACAGTCGTCCTTGATCAAATTTTTCACCTCGCGTTGCCCTCTGCTCATAATCTCACTGCGACGAATTACTGTTAATTTGTCGAGACAACCTTCGGCCATAGCAACAGCAACTTGGGGTGGTATCCTCAACTTAAGTAACTTTTGACGAGGCGTTTGCTTAAAGTGAAACGGGCAACCAATAATTCGGGCCTCTGGAAACTGGTTCTTGGCGGCTTTTATCATGGCATACTCGAAGTCACACACGACGTGCGCCGGTCTAAGCTTTCGATCGCAAGCCATGAACACAACGTGTAGCAAATGTTCGTAAACTTGAGCCGTCTTGCCGGTAGTCAACAGGTAAAACACCAGTAGATAGACATCTGAAATGGCGTCATGAGTCATTAAAATGACGAGTTGGTAAAACTTAGTCGGCACACACTTGTACGTTGCGTCCATGATTAGAGAGCTTTGCCGCTGCTTCACACGATCGACCATGTGGGGGTGTCCCCAGCCAATAATGCGGTGCAACACTTCGTCTTCGTAGTACGTGAAGTGAAATTGGAAAACTTGAGATCCGGGCTATTTTTCACGTTGCACAAAGGTTCACTTTGAATGGGCCCATAAATTTCTCGGCCGAAGGGCTTCGCTCTTGTTCGATGTAGCTGGCTTAAAACTTGCGTTTTAGTCGCCCCACGGACAATCTGCGTGCCATCGCCATAAAACCGATCACAGACAGTCAACCATATTTGTTTTGGTGGCATGGTCATGTTACGAAGTGCCAGCGTATCCGTGAAATCCAACATCTGCTCTTTACAGTCGATGGTCACCGGTGGAGGTTGTCGTATCCCGACAGGCCGACAGTCCAGAACCATTCACATCGCCTGAATCTATATCGACGACTAATGGGTGTGCACCCGTATCGACAGGCTGCGAAGTCAAGAAGCTGCACCCAATTACAGGTGCCGAGGATGCCAAGGATGTGCGTCTAGTGATTCCACAGCATGCATGTAGCTAGCACTCGCACAGCAGCTTTCGTTAACTATCATTCTCAATCAGTTTCCAATTTGCTCTCAACTACGCTTACCAGTTTTAGCACAACACGGAAGCTACGGCAGAGGTTCTTGCTCAACAGACTGATAACGACCAGGATTGCATGCTGGTTTATGAACTCCTTCCACCCATGCAGCGTTTAGAGTTATCGCTAGTTTTGCCCGACACCCGGTACATCTGTTCACGCTGCAACGATGACGCTCCGATAAACCGCTCCCCCAGTAATACGAGTAGCCATATCCGCGGTAGCAAATCGACTTCGTCTTGTTTGTTGCCCACAACTTCGTCGAAAACGCTATGTTGATTTACACCTGGAACAGGGTTGTCATCATCACTAGCACCGTCTCCTGGCACTTGAATATTATCAGTGTCCCCTGGCTCATCGTCGCATGGCTCATCATTTATGCCTGTGGTTGTTGCAGTTGGACCACGATACGGAGACCCTTCGTAGTCAAACGGAGCAGACTTGTAACTACTCGAATCGGACTGAGCTTCTTCTGCTTAATAGCCGTCGGATTCTGATTGGTCGAACATGCAATCATCGGGCGACATCGACATTGCAATGGGGAAGGTGCACCCGTCGCTGGCTTGGACCGGAGAGCAGCGCAATACGAAGACCGAGTCTGTGGTTTTGGGGGAAAATAACTCTGTGGCGTGGGCCATTGAATTAAAGCCGATACATGATTGGCTGACGTTAAATCTATAACCCGATCGGCGGATGCCTTGATGCGTGCCGTTGTACCTTTTTCTATTTGGTGTGGCTATAAAGAAATTTACATCACTCTCTGTGATAGTTGATATGGGTTGACCTAAACTTGACATAAATAAAACTTGATAAAAATGGTTACCCAGACATTCAATATGTCTCTTTGAAGTTGTGCTCCAGCGTCAGCATTTGAAGATAAATGTCTGCAAAACCGGATATATAAAAGGATAATTACAGAGGCAAGACGAGCTTTGAGAAAATGCAAGAGGAGGTTAAACAGAAAGAAAGTATTACACCCGAAGAAGGCTACTTACACCCGAAAAAGGCATCCTCACGAAAGGAAGAGCCAAAGATGCTTCGACGACTGCGTAAATACAGGGAGGCTAAAAACTAAGGTTAAATAGACAACCCTTTCTTTTAGCGTCAGCAATGGATAGCGCTCTGGTTCCCATTGTGTTCGCTTTTAAACATACATCAGGGCTCGCTGTACTCGCTTCTTTCCCCTAATTCAACACAAAAACTAACAGGAGATTAACATTTGTCAATCTCGATGACGCCTTCGCGGTCCATAAAACATGGGATCTTTTGTCTTATTTAGCCTAAGAAGCTAGACTGCGTAAACCCTTGACCTACCGCGTAGTAATATTAAAAATCATAATTGCGATCCGGCTCTGCGGCTGCTTACGCAACGTGCAACACTCTGCGTAAAATGCTTTAGTTTTCACGATGCTAGCAAAAACACCACTAGATCAACGTTTTAAGAAATACTGTTCTTCTTCTATATACTCATCGAAACATATGTTGTGCCAAGAAGACATCGTTACAACTTTTCAACAATAAACAATGATATTTATCGTGTTAACTATCCTTTGTTACGATGTACAGGCGGCAAATATCCAATACGAGCAAGGCTCTTGAGTTGTATGAATTTCTCGGTTATGCGATATAGTTCACGAGAACAACTCATTTTCACATGCAAACATCAACGAGAACTTCAGTCATTTATCAGTTTAAGCCTCACGAATCAAGCCACCACACCATTTTTTGTTTTTTGGCACCGCTTTTACGGAGGTGGTAGAAAGATATAGACTCCCACATTAAGCTCGTATACTGCTGTTGCGGGTTACCAGTTTACTGGTATCCATACCGGTCCAACTTGACCACGCGTGATTACGGTACGGTGTTTACGCTACCACTGATTAGACGCGCAGAATGATTGGACGAGTGGGCGTGCAACTTTGTACCCGCCAAGTTAACATTTCAAATGAACTCTCACTTCCTCATTTCATTTCTTCCCCTCAAGTGACTTCAATTCCTCACGGCCAAGCCCGCTTGACCCCTTTTAGGTTATGAGCCCAAGTACGATGCCGCACCCGACGTCTCGTCCAAGGTCCTCATCGACAAGTTCGACGGCGGCAACTACGCGACGTGAAGCAGCTACATGCGTGGCGTTTTCCTGACCAAGTCGGTGTGGGGTGCTGTCAAGCAGGAGACGACGCCGACATTTACGGATTCTCGTGCATCGGATGAGTACAGCCGTACGTCAAACGTCGCGCTGGGCCTGATGCTGCTACACATGGGTGCCGGCTATCATCACGTGATCACGGAGTGCGAACACGTCTGGATTGCGTGGGCCAAGCTCAAGCCACTGTACGGCGCCGTACGTCAAACGTCGCGCTGGGCCTGATGCTGCTACACATGGGTGCTGGCTATCATCAAGTGATCACGGAGTGCGAACACGTCTGGATTGCGTGGGCCAAGCTCAAGGCACTGTACGGCGGAACGCAGAACGTCGGTCGCATCTACCTCAAGCATCAGCTATTCTATATGGAGATGACGGAAGGCGACAATGTGCTGCATCACTGCAACGAAGTCCTCAACATCAGCGCCAAGCTCAACAGTATCGGCGCCAAGATGGAGGACGAAGACGTGGCGATCTGCTTGTTGCGCAGTCTACCCAAGAGCTACGAGAACGTCGTGCTGAACTTGGAGATGAGCGCCGCTGAGCTGAAGACGCAAAACGTTATCAAGGTGCTCACGAACGAGCACATCAAGCGGCAGGGTGAGAAATCGACACCGGTGAAGACTGAGGACGCTGCAAATGCGTTCAGTGTCGAGCGTAAGACTCGTCGTTGTTCTTACTGCGGAAAACTGGGGTACCTCGTGGACAAGTGCTGGACCAAGCAGAAGGAGGAAAATCGTGGAGCACGACGTGGCCGGTCTGGTCGCGGTGCGAACAATATCCAGTGGCGCAACGAAGATGACAGTGACTTCATCGCGTTTGTGGTCTCTATGGCGTGCGGAGTTTCGACGGGCAAGAAGTTCCAAGATACGTGGGCAATCGACAGTGGTGCCACACACCACATCGGCAACGACAAGTCCAAGTTTGCCGACATCAAGCTGTGCGACAAGGGCGAACTCACGGTTGCCAACGGGGACTCTGCCAGAATTTTGGGAGTCGGAACGGTTGTTCAGCGAGTGGTTTTGCCCAACGGTGACGATCGCGAGATCAAGGTCGAAGACGCGTTGTACGTGCCAGGCATGAACAAAGACTTGATGTCGGTCCCGCAGATCAACAAAGTGGTCTGTTTACGGTGGTGTTTGATGGTGCTGAAATGCACATCACTCTGAAAAAGTCGAAGAAAATCGTTAGTTCGGCGGACCTGGTCGATGGACTCTACTGGCTTCGTGTCCCGCGCGCTTCAGCAAATTCGGTCTCAGTTTCAGTGGACGCTGTTGATCTGCACTCAAGGATGGGTCACGCTCCGAACGATGTGGTGCGTAAAATGGTCTCAAGTGGCATGCTCAAGGGCGCCAAACTGCCAGCATCATCGGAAAAATCGAGTGTTTGCCGTGGGTGCCAGCAAGGAAAATCGGTCCAAAAACCTTATCCGACCAACCACGAAAAGGCTAAGTACAAGCCGTTCGAGCTGCTTCACTTCGATATTTGCGGGCCGATGGAGGAACATTCTCTCGGTGGCAGCAGATATTTGCTGCCCATTGTCGACGAAGCCAGTGGGTGCATGACGGGATTTTGCCTGCGCGCGAAGTCGGAAAGTGAAGGCTGCCTGAAGAAATTTATTTCGAAGGTGGAGTCGCAATTCGGCGCGCGGGTAAAGTTTGTGCGTCATGATGGTGCCAAGGAATTTGCTACCAACTCGCTCAAGTCTTTCTACGATGGCCGTGGCATTGAACAACAAGTCACGGTTCCGTACGCGCACCAGACCAACGGCACGGTTGAACGTGCCAATCGCAGCATTGTGACAATTGGTCGCAGCATGTTGTATCATGCTGGGCTTGACAATAGGTTTTGGGCGGAGGCAGTGATGACTGTAATCTACATTAAGAATCGACTGCCGTCACCGAAGGTCGCCGGGAAAACTCCTATCGAGATCGTGTATAATTCCAAGCCCAACGTGAAGCACATGCGCATTTTTGCTGCTCGGTGTTCGTGTTGACCCCCAAGGAAAAGCGCCTCAAATGGGACCTAAAAGTTCGTGACGGTATTTTCATGGGCTACGAGGAGCGTTCCAAGGCGTACCGAATTTATGACATCGAGGCAGGGCAGGTGGTGGTTTCTCGCGATGTCACTTTCGAAGAGTCAAGATTTGGTGCTGTTGAAGAGCGCGAGGACGACAAAGATGACAAAGTCGAAGATGCCATCGAGTACCTCAACGACATTGATCTTAGTTCTGGTGACTCTGGTGCGATCGATTTCAAGCAAGCGGGAAAACGTGAAACCTGTTCTGACCCCGAAGTCCGTGAAAATATTCGCCGACCTCGTCGTGGTGCTCGCTTGGAGGAAGCAAGTGCTCCGGATGAGAGTGAAGAAAATTCGGGTCATCACCACTCGACTCCTCACGGAGAAAATTTGGCCTCCAATGACGAAGAAAATTCTTCAGCTTCGACAATGTCTTGGCATGCGAGTGCGAATGCTGTCGAGGCGAAGGACAACGCCGAACCTGAGACTTTTCAAGATGCGGTCAGCGGTTCGAACCAAGTACACTGGCGCAAGGCTATTCGTGCAGAACTTCGGTCGATGCGACTTCGTGGAGTTTTTCGTGCGGCAAAGTTGCCAAACCGTCAACGCGCTGTCGACTTCAAGTGGGTCTTCAAAATCAAGCGCAACCCGGATGGATCTATCGCTAAATACAAGGCTCGACTCGTTGCCAAGGGTTTTGTGCAGAAATACGGTATTGATTATACCGAGACGTTCTCGCCGGTCGTGAAGTATGTCACACTTTGCATGATTATTGCTCTCGCCAAGTACTTCGGATGGCCCATCGACCAACTCGATGTGGTTACGGCTTTCTTGTACGGCTTGATGAAGGAGAAAGTGTTCTGCACAGTGCCGGAAGGTGTGGAGTTGGACGATGACTTCGACTGCATCGAGTTGCTCAAGGCAATTTACGGTCTCAAACAGGCTTCACGAGTTTGGAACGAGATTTTTGACGAATACGTTCGCTCCATCGGTTTTCGCGCTTTGGCCTATGATCCGTGTCTCTACGTCAAAGTTATCGATAGCAAGTGCGTACTGCTGTTAGTGTATGTGGAGGACGTCTTGGTGACAGGAAGCTGTGCCGACCTAATTGCTGAAGCCAAGCGTCAACTCAAGACACGTTTTGAGATGACCGATAGTGGCAAGTGCAAGTTTATTCTCGGCATCGAAGTGGTCGACAGTGCTGATGGCAGTGTGACTTTGTGCCAGCCTTGCTACACCCGCGACATTTTGGAGCGCTTTGGCATGGACAAGTGCAGACCTGCTTCGAGCCGGCGGACATTAGCACCAAGCTTGTTCCGAGCGACGCACTGACGAAGTTGGACGCACTTTTTCGCGAGGCCGTTGGCGCACTCATGCACTTGATGACTTCGACTCGCCCAGACATTGCTTTTGCTGTGGGGTACGTTTCGCGATTTATGGAGAATCCCCAAGTCGAACACTGGATTGCAGTGAAACGAATCTTTCGCTATCAGTGCACTAAGGCGCTCGGAATTCGCTTTTCGCCGAGCAAAAACGTTGAGTTTTTGGCTACTCGGATGCTGACTGGGCCGGCGACGTGAGCGATCGTAAGTCGACTTCCGGCTATCTTTTCCAACTTGTTGGAGAGCCAGTATCGTGGAACTCCAAGAAACAATCAAGTGTATCGTTATCTACGAGCGAAGCCGAATACATCGCGCTGAGTCTGGCGATCCAAGAAGGCAAATGGGTGCACCGACTTTTGTGCGAGATTTTGGCGGCTGCGGGATTAGCGACTCCGGACTTGACAATTTTCGAAGACAACCAGTCGTGCATCAAGATGACCAAGAACCCTGTGAACCACGGCCGCGCCAAGCACGTCGACATCAAGTACCACCACATCCGTGACGAAGTCAAGCGCGGTGAAGTGACTGTCGAGTACTGCGAGACCGCGATCATGCTGGCGGACATCTTGACGAAGGCGCTCCCCGGACCCCGCCACAACGAACTCACGACGGCACTTAGCGTTCACACGTGTTCGCGTTGAGGGGGCGTGTTGCGGGTTACCGGTTTACTGGTATCCATACCGGTCCAACTTGACCACGCGTGATTACGGTACGGTGTTTACGCTACCACTGATTAGACGCGCAGAATGATTGGACGAGTGGGCGTGCAACTTTGTACCCGCCAAGTTAACATTTCAAATGAACTCTCACTTCCTCATTTCATTTCTTCCCCTCAAGTGACTTCAATTCCTCACGGCCAAGCCCGCTCGACCCCTTTTAATTGCTGCTCTGAAAAATGAGGTTACTGAGCTTTTCAAAAGTGTAAAATGTTCCGTACACTGTACTATCGAGACATACTTTACCAACATCAGCGATAAAAAGTATAAGGACGAAGGGTTTGGGTCATGAGGTGGGTGTGTCATTGCAGGAAAATTAAATACCACTGCAAACGCCAAAGAGGTAAATGCAAAGCAAATACTTGCACTCTGGGCACACAATCGGTACTGGCATAAAAAAATGAAATTCCAGAGTGGGCTTGAAACCGATTTGGAGAGGGTGTTTCAGTCATTTCGGTGATGCTGCAATTCAAAGCTGTGGAGGTCAGTAAAGGCTAATATTTGGTAGCTAGCAATTTATTTCACTGATTTTTTCTGAGAAGTTCAGAGTCTCATCAAGAAGAATGGAAGCTTCTAGTCTAGTTTAGCATTTTTCAAAGTTTACTTGAGCAGAGATCGACAACGCTGAAGACGCCTAATCGCTACTTTTCCCATGCGTGAAAAGGCCATTGATACAAACGGTGCGGTTTGATTCAGACGCGTGCTCAGACACAAATGCTCTCGAGGACTACAAGTTCACGAGTTCTTAGTTATAGCTGGTTGTCTTGCTAGTGAACACTTTTCACGTATTGATCACAAGCGCTGGTGTTCTAGCAGTACTCGGCGTTGAAACCCTAATAATGCTGTGCTACCGATACTACACCCTTGGAAGTATCCGAAAAAGTTTGGCCGCTCAAACTGCTTGTGCAGTCAAATCATCACGGACTTGTGCAGGTATCTTCAAATGCACTAGCCATTATTATTTTAATCGTCCTCTGTGTCGTTTCATCGACTGATTTTTGGGTGAGGTGGCAAGACACGCATTTCTTCGACAACCACATCTACACAAAAACCACGACAATTACAAGTTGTCACTAACGAGGCAAACGAGGTCGTCGATTGAGTCTCCATATTTATCGACGGCAACAAACGGTTTATTTGCGGGCGCATGGTACAAACCGATTTCAACATCGCGCTCCATAGATCTCTAATAAGTTACGGTTAAATCTAACACGATCGGTAGTAACATCTTGCTCAACCTTCGCTCGTCACTGTTGCACTTATCTGAAAATCCTCAAAGAAAAAAGCTCGAACACATACAGAAAGTTTCAATCCATACCTTGAAGATTAGTTGACTTTGAAGTGCTTCCTCACGCTAATAAAAATTCTGCCACGTCAGATGTCAGACAATCTTGATGCACGCTACTGTGCACGGAATTGTGTATGCCTTACATGTAGTTGCGTGTTCTGCAAATGTAGCACCAATACATATGGTGTGTGACATGTTACTTCGCAGCCGCGTGGGTACACGATGGTATTTTACTTTTTTCCGAAGTCATTCATTCACCGATCTTCGCTCAGCCACTCACTGCTCCAGAGACTTCGTATGGTACGATACACGGGCTCGCTGACGGTTTTCGCGCTTGGAACTAACAATGTAAGGTTTGTTCATGCACAGAGTGACATGGAGTCCGCTCCAAAACCCAGGAAGAGAGTGGGGAGAGTCGATGTCCGCCAACCACGCCAACTCGGGCGAAAGAGTCGCACTAAGTGGGCTAGAACGAGCAAGGCAAAGCTATCGAGCGACGGGCTGCGACGATAGAGATCGTGGGTGCTGCCCGCGAGAAGTATGTGGAGCGACTGATCCAAAGAGGAGAGAAGATCCCAAAGATAACCCGCACGGCGATCGAGAAATAGCGCGCAGAAGTGCGCCAGAAGTCGCCGCAGCGGCTGCAGAAGTTCTAGACACCGCCAGCTCCCTGTCGTCAGAAGAAGAAGCACAGTCGGAGTTTGCAAGCAGCGATGCTCTGGACGAAGACGGTGAAGACTCTGCAGTGGATGGCCAAGTGGACGAGATGCTGATTTCCTTGCCCGGAAACCTGATAGTTGGCCTGGAAGACGACTTACTAAACCAACCACCGGAAAGCCCAGGCAGTGTACACCAAAACCCACCAGAAAACCAAGACGATGGAACGGGCAGCGATCCTGACGACGAAGCTTCGGAGAGTCTACTGCTTGGTGGTATTTACGAGCGTGGAGGCGATGGCAAGTTCCTGGACAACTTTCCAACGCGTTGGCACTCGTGAGATCACTTTCAAGAAGAGTTCAACACGTTTTGGGCGGAACGCTATCAGCATTTTCCGCTCCGGACGTCGAATGAAGTCGAACACCGTAACGCACAAATATCAGCTGCTGTAAACAACGTTTTCGGTCCAATTCCAAAACACTGGGAAACCTACTGCAAAACGTTCGTATCCACTCATGGACACAAGTACGTGCCGCGTGGAAGTGGAGTTCGACAGCATCGTACTGTTTGTGATACCGGTTGTCGAGCGAAGGTGAATGCTACCGTGATATGGGAAGGCGACAAATACGGCTGGTTCCTGAACGTTGTCGCCAAGGGAACCCACAAACATGCCATTTCGAAGGAGCTGTGGATTTACTATGCGGAGAATCGACGTATCACGGACTCGTTGCTGCTAGGTCGAGTTTAAGAGATGCGCAAGGCCGCATCGCATGCCCGTGGCATTTTGCAATTTCTTTGGGAGAAGACGAGTACGTCACATCAAAGGAAAAAGTATCTGTCGCGCTAACCATTAATATTTTGTTCAGAAAAAAATGCAACCTTCGTGATGTGCACAATATTTTGCAAGCCCAGAACAACAACCGCAATGCTGACTCAACGAGTGCTCAACGATGTGACGCTCTGCTAAAGGAGTTTCGTGAGAAGGCCGCTAGTAACTCGGCTCAAAACGTGTTTGGCGAAGACACAGATGTGGTGTAAGGTGTCGTTTTCCAGTCGGCTCGTATGAAGAGAATGTTCGCGGCTTTTCCAGAAGTGGTAATGGTGGATACGATGCATGCCACTAACCGGAACAGGTACAAGTTGTTTTCTTTCGTGGTGCACAATGTTTTCGGTAAGGTGAGATACATATATGCATACCGGAAAACATGAATAGATACCGGATACTCATTTGTGGTGTCTGCTTCTTTAAAGGGACAATTTGTTCAGCACGCGCTGCTTGTCACCGAGTCTAAGCTAAACCTGCGCGCTGTTCTGGAGTTTTTCAAGAAAACCAATCCGAGCAGTTCGAAGATTCGAGCTTTCGTCACTGATAAGGCGTTCCACGAGAAGGCCATGCTTGAAGAAGTGTTCCCACACGCTCGCCAATTACTTTGCCATTTTCACGTTGTAGAATGGCTCCACAAGAAGGTAGGCGGGCTTGCTACGGGTACAAAACTGGAGAAAGATCCGTTGAGGGGCGCGATGTCGGCGTTAGTTTACGCAAGGAGTGCGGGCGAATATGCACAGCAGAAGCAAGCGCTGCTGCAGGGTTGTGGAGGTGATGAAGGTCATCCTCTGTTCGTGTTTTTGTTACGCACTGGGATTTGTGTCAGAAAGAGTGGGTGGCATATCTACGCGAAGACATCGCACATCTCGGCAATAACACTAACAACCGGATCGAGTCCAAGTGGGGAGTCTAAAGTTGGTCGTCAAGCCATCGTACGAGCTCGATGCAGCTGTCACCACGCTCATGACCGTCCAAGAACGGGCTGAAGACTTGTATATCGAAGAACTGAATCGCATTGGCTCGCGAGTAATACAAGAAAATGATCCCGAACTTGCCACATTCGCTGTGCAAGTGAGTGAGCACGCTTACTATTTGGTAGTACCTGAGTACAAGTAGGCAATTTCGGACCAAGCGGACTATGATGTCGAGAATTTCCCTTACGGTACGGCACGTGTTTAAGGCCGGGCGTCGGGCAAGCAGCGTATCGTCAACTTGAAGGTAAGATCTACTTTCCGGTAGTTGTTTGTGTATTCCGGTGTTCGGTGATGTAGTTCTAACCATTACCTGTGGTGGTGCTACAGGATTTTACATGCTCTTGCGCATTTCATTTGACATTGCTGCTCCCGTGCCGGCACGTGTTTGTTGTGAGGCGCTACAATTCTGACGAAACAATTATTCTGCCGCTATCATTTTACTCGCAGCGATGGCTTTTACGATCACCAATTAATGATATTACACAAGGCCAGATGACGGCGAGTGGTGACGAACAGACGATTGTGAATGCGCCCCAGTCAATTCGAAGATGAAGTACTCGTCGTCACGAGCATTGCTGGAGAAAATTGTGGACACGATGTCGTGGCAATCGACACCTACTTAAAGATTGAATTTGCATGGTTGGAAACGTTTTACAAAAGCTTAAAGAGCGGTAACATTGGTACTTTTCCCGGAGATACCCAGCCCAACGAAATGTTCCAAGTGGACGGCGCTGGTGAAGCCACTCGTGCCAATATTGCGCATGCTGATGGAACTGATGTCGCTGGTGCCGATGGTGGTCACGGTGCTCCTGTTGAAGATGCTCGTGATGATCTCACTGAAGCCGTTGCTGGTGCTCCTGCCGGTGGTGCTGAAACCGTTGCTGTTGCTGCCGATGATGTTCAAGCTGTTGCTACTGTTCCTGCTGACGGTGTCGAAGCCATTGCTGCCGTTCGTGCTAGTGTTGTTGAAGACAGCACACCTTCTCTTGTCGGTGAAAAGGGTTCATGCAGATCCTCTGATCTAGGCAGCAACAACCGAAACGACGCCGTGCCTGAAGGTGCTCCGGCACAGCCCAACTCGCTACTCTACCCACCACGGTTGCCGAACCCGCCGTCACCTATATCTCCATTGGTAAAAGACAAACCATCGGTTGGGGTCACCGCAGCAACAGCGTACGTGTTTGCCAGTCCGCCACGGATCACAGGACAGTCCAGAAAAAGCAGCGCAAAGGGAATCACGCAAAACAATTGAAAGAAGCTCGCGGTCTGGCACGCATAATTTGGGAGGGGCAATACCACCGTGATGTTATGCTGGAGGACGTGGATCTCTTGCTCACAAGTTCGTACAGCTATGCTTCGGCGCAGCTTGTCGTGTCCGCGTTAAATCTTCGAGTCACCCGGGTAAAAGGGCCACCAAAAATCCGCGAGATTACTGCAGCAGAAGAACTACCGGTGATTACGAGCTCGCTCACTGTTGACAAAATTGAAGAGGCAATTAATGACATTGCCGAATTCAACTCGAAGAAGCTTTTTGTCGCGAGCTGGTCAAATTATGGATTCATTACACTGGACCAGCTAAAATTGCTTCAGCGTATCCGCTTGGCGAAAAGTACTTCATTGAAGTGGGAGCTTCTCTTCGCTGGATTGACAGGGCTGCTTGGAGCGAGAACGACATCCGTCCACCATTTCAAGATATACGCTGGCTTCACAAGGTAAACGATATTGCTGCTACATGACCTGCTACCGGAACGATATACCTTTGTTGACAACGGAAACTAATATGATACTCCTGTAGGACTCACACAAGGGCATTGTCACGACGCTTAACCTGGCTCAGTCAAAACTGGATGGGGAGCCCGTATTCGGCGTGAAACTGCCAAGCGTGAGAGGAACCCTTTGGTTGAACACTACCATTATGACAACGATGCTGACGTACTTTAAACGTGCTTACCCGAGGGTGGGCGTCATTAACCATCATTTCTTCGCTACTGCTGGTCTTGAGAAAAGAAGACGATCGCACCACAATCTGGAGCGTTCAAGGACCACAACACGCGGCTCGTGTGTGTGCTGAACTTTGGTAACTACGATTGGGTATCGTTCTTTATTGATCGCTCCACTCAGGTCGTCAAGCTGTTCGACCCGCAGCAGCAGAGTGCCTACAAGAAGATGAAATCGAGCATTCGTGCTGCTATTGAGCCGCTGTTGCATATGGAGGACGAGCTTACTTACGAGGAGTTCGACTTGTGCACGCAAGATGACGGCAACTCTTGCGGCGTGTGGATCTTGACGATTCTGGAGTTGCTGCTGACCAAGTCGAGTTGGGAAGACAGTTTGTACGAATTGCTGCCGTACCTGCGTCTGTTGTACAAGTGTGCTAGCATGCTGAACACCGTCTCCCTCGACGAACTGGATGACGAAGACGAAGCCTGAAGCGGCCAACAAGCTCATGACGACGGAGACAGCACGGAAAACGCCCAAGTGCCAAGATGTCTAAATTTAGGGAGATTACAATGCATAGCTTACGGAGATGCAAATATATTTGATTATAGCTTACAGCGGGAGTGCCTTCCCATCATCATCTGTTTCCGGTAGTGAGTATAGCGCGTCCGCTTCTGCTGGCGGTGGAAAATGATTGAGTCCCTTTTCCGTGAACAGTAACACGCGCCGACAATCTCGGTGGTGGCAAGTAGAAGGATTTGTAAAGAGTCATAGCCTGCGCAGGTCAAATTTGGGTCAATACGTCGTTGGGGTCAAAATCGATCAAACTTAACCATGAACTGTTTTTAAAAAATGTGGCTTCGAATATGGGAGGACTTGTCTGATTGCGACGGTCTGTCATGACACATTTTGCTGAACTGGATAGACGTTGCGCCTACACCACTGCTTTGAGCAGAAAACCAAGATCTTCCTACTCCGTTTGTGTCACGAGTTGCTGGCGTTTTCGATCTTGAAGCTATGTATAGTAGTCACGATCTTCACCTCACTTAATGCGCAGTGTCGTCTGCCTTCTTGGCAACTCGAACTGATGAAGCTGTTCTATTTCTTCGACTGCCATCTCCGATCTTGTACCACTTTGGTTATCGCTGACTCGAGATTCGGTTTGTGGACGATGTTTTGCGTCTTGAACAAGGTGAAGCTGGGTTCTGGGTAGTCTTCTAATAATTTCTTCACGAACCAACCTGACGGAGATGTCCTTGGTTTGACGTCCAATCATTACCGAATAGAGATTCTTCAAAGTAAGGGGTAGTTCGCGTAGAAGTTGTAAGTCAGACGAACGTGGCATCTCAAGGTCAGAGATTTGTGGTAACGTCTCAAGCTTTGGAGGCAAGCTACATCACAGGTGATACGTCTAGAAGGTCTGCTGTTGCATTGTCGGTCGCGCAGTTGTCACCGATAAGGACAACAACGTCGACGATCGTTGGAGAGTACACCTTCAGGATCTACACGAGAAGTTCTCTATGTGCTTGGACACAGCAAAGATGGCAATATAATGCGTAATGGCGTCCTTCCAGCCTTCGAACATATTGGCAAACCGCTGTGAAAGGGTGGCGGCTATCAAATCTTTGACTAGTGGGGTCGACGTCTGAATGCAAATAGTGATTGATCGGATGGAAGCGTGATTGGCAGATTTCATCAAAGAGAGCTTGCGTGTAAACTCGTTGTCTACGTTAGAAAAGGACATGTCCCTCATTACCACCCACTTGAGCGATTTGTAGAGCACCAGCTCACGTTCGCTGACGAAGCTTACCACCACAAACCTCAGCTTATTCTGGTGCTACTTGACCGCAGCGTCGAACTTGTCCACGTAGTCCTTTCCGATACATGACAACAAGTGTCTACGGGGATTTGTGTAGCCTGTATTCAGGCGCTAGACAGGCTTCTTGTTACACTTCTTGCATGAGTAGAGCGCAGGCTTTTTCGTAGTAAAATTTGATGACGTCGGGTATCTATACGAGTCAGATCCACTTTGGTTTTGCTGAAAGCCACGAATAGTCGAGTAGCGGAGCGATGCGAACTGTGGGTGTGTTTGCTGCCGAAGCAAAAATGAAGCCTTTATCTTGTTAAAAACTACAACCTCATCCTCGACAATCTCTTTGTTGATCTCTCCTAAAATATATATACCAATGCGACCTCGTACCAGAGATAGCACCAGAGCGGATCGCGGTCTTATAAGAAGTGTATTATTGAAGCGTTGATGGAAATCGTAATTCACAATAGCAGCACAACTAGTTCTGAAGTGGTGGACTGGACAAGGAGTAACGACTGCAGTTCTTACTCCAGTGTCGATTGTCACTGCCAATCGCTGCTTATTCATTTTTTTCGACCACCGCCCGAAACTATATAAATTGCCAGTCACTTTAACGGAACGTCTGGCCATAGGGTACTTTCAGGCCTTGGAGGGGCGCGGCGCGTAGGCTGGATTCGTATTTGGTTTATCTCATCCGCGTGGGATACACTGTGTTATAATGTACGTGCGTACCGTCTTGACAAGCTGATCCGCAAGTTTTCGCTGTTTGTGGCTGATAGGTTCACATAGACTCTTGGTTGATGAACGTTCCAGCTTCCTTGATTCGAAGAGAGGTTAAACACTGCGAGATCAGTTCCAGAGCTTACTTTTTTAAGACGCACGGCGTGACGCAGCAGCGACCGTAGATGGCAATGTGAGATGCAACAAGAAGGCTTACCTTGATGAATGTCGTTGTCATTCACAGTCCTTGCTGTGGACACTCATTACGCGACGTTTGAGTGTATTTTTGAGCCCCGATTGGCTTTGGTTAAACGAAGCTGAGGCGGGCACGGATGAGAACCTTATACACTTCAGTAGTCTCGATTAAATTGTCTACTAGCTATTTTATCGTACGAACTGTGCTATTTGCAGCTGCGATACCTGCTTGCGTTGCTACGTCGTGCTTTCGCTCGTTGGTGAAGCAGTTCTCGCTGCTCTACCATCTGCCTATTTACAGGAAGCGAATAAAGGTGGGTGGCCACGTCTGAAGTTCAAACACCAAGCGTTCACCATCGCCCTGGTGCTTTCCGTGTACTTGCTTCACGCGAAGACGTGTATGCAAGTTTTGGGGATCTGCCAGCGACTTTGAGTCCCAAAGCCGCCGGAAAGAACTTTATCTGGCGTCTACTCTACCCGTATATCATTGTCTTTTGGGACTCGCCAACGCGCCCCTCCGAATCTGACGGCTCTTCGTCAGCCGCAGCTGCACATAGGCATTCATAGAAGAAAAAATATCTTAAGGTAAGAAGATGACTGTCACTTTGGTAGGCGATCAGATGCTGCAGTCAGTAAACTCTGATGCGGTACTATCGTCCGTCATGAAGATACGATGATCGACATGGCAGTTGCCGCCGAATTGAGTCTTTAGGATGAATCTTACGATGAAAAAGGCGACGACGAAAAGGAGAAGCCAGCCCGGCCTAGCTGTGTTGAGCCTCACACTCGCCGGAAACAGCGCTGCAGCAAACGGTGAGAGAAGCCCTGCTGCCGTCGCAAGCAACGCTCAACTTGCTGGAGCACCTACATCTGTACCAATTCGAAACCCGGTGCGCCGCCCACTCGCTCGAATCTGGTGGTGTCGTCGGATATCAACATTTCCTCGCGCCAAATTCAGTCGCAATCCTTTCTCTCAACTGATTCTCTCTCGACGAGCTCGTCGAAGCGCCGCTTTTCGGCCATCTCTATTCTTCAGACTCCTTGCAGAAAAGTGGTATCAGTTCCCTCCCTTTACAGCGGCCATATGTCTACTGGTGTTCGATGGTGAATAGTTATGGTAATTGAACTTGTGGCCACAGTCAACTCGCTTCGTCTTGCTGTCCTTTTGATAACCGCTGCGTTGTTGTCTCTGAACACTCACAGATTCTATCCACCCAACCGTGCTGAATTATCTGCTATCCTCGGGTTTGCTTTCTACTAGCGAGCGTCGGCTGTGGCCTTCGCTGAATATCACAGAAAAGGTTTTTAGGGGCTTCTGATTGTCGGTCATTTGCCGCCCTTCTGTCCCTTTGGTCGAGAGACACAAGGGAGAGGTAGCAGCTACAAACCTGCCGTCGCTAGGAACAGCGAGTGTAACTTGACCGCGAAAAGCAAAACTCGCGCGCCGCTTTCAAAAAGTGCGCCCAAGTAGTGATTTAACAAGTTATTGGTGCAACTGTCGTGAACGCGTGTCGTGGAGTGGCGCGCGATACAAATAAATATGGTTGTTCCCTTTTGTTTGCTACTGCGTTTTGTGATTTCCACTCGGTCACCACTATTTCACTCAACGTCTCTCCCTGGACCTTGTAAACTTTCGATGAGACGGTATATACTATCGGAAACTGTTGAATTCGCATCGAAAGTGATCGAGGCACGCCCTTGATGCAACCCGGTAGCCAGATATTACAGGGGTTGTACGCTTGAAATTCAAAAAGAGATGAAATAAATCTGTATCACCCGATCCTTTCATTGCAGAGGCTGACAGACCACGGGCGATTCGGACGATTAGTGCTGGGGGCAACACTTGGAATTTTCACAATCATGCTAGCATTGACATGGTGCAGTAGGCGACATATAGCCCTAGGATGGTACATGATTGCTTCCCGGCGCCCTAAAGTGCCATTAGCGACTAGTTTTTTCTGCATGTACATTTTGAATTACTTGTATCGGCATCCTAGCAATGAGATCTAGGTACAGCACCATCCTGCCGAATTTCGTGTTCGGAAGTAACATCACCATTTAAATCTCTGTGTCATTTAGAGTTGCCAGCGCTCCTCTAAAGTTCGCGACAACTCGCACAGGATATTTGCCGCCGGGGAGCTTTCTAGACGCCGTGGAAATAAATAAATTATTGATGAACGTCTTGTGGAATTGTCTGGGATCACAAATGTGATACATAGAGGAGGAATTGTCAAGAGCATCTTCAGTTGTGATGACACGAAAATTGATAAGGCTAAAAACCGGGAGTACACACTCCTAGTCTAGCTTGCTGGTAACCGTGTTCCCGTTCGGATCCCTCCATTCTGGCTTCCCATTCGCCGATCCGGAATTCTGGTTAAGTGCTTCACCAGACAAGGATCCTAAGAGGTCCATAGTGGATCCAAATGATCCGTTCTGGATTCATTTAAGTTAAATTGATCCAGGGTCCCCGAGCATACATCTCTATGTGGGGCGCCCCAGCAATGGATCCTGCACGATACAAGTCCGAGGAGCAAGGAAATTCAGTGCGACGATATAGATCCGGCAGTTTGATAGACTCTAAAGTGGGATCTAACTATAATTTGGTTGATACAGAGTCAAATTTGCCTTGTACACCACAAATGCCCTTCTAAGCGTCTAAGACTACGGGAATTACATTGGGCCAGTCAAGCTACGTCGGGATCACCGCGGATCAAGCAGTGCTCGGGTGATCTGGATAATATATTGGCCAGATCCACTCGCAGCCTGGATCCACTGGTACCAAGTGCAGATTCGAAGTCTACTGGAGTTACTACTTGGCCAGGACGACTGATCGACCCTCAACCCCCAAGATCACGCTATTGGAAGCGTCAAGTAAGGAAAAGGAAGACAACACACCCTCAAGGGAACCCCCACCTGGATCCAAGATCCAGACCCCAGATCCAAGTAGATCCAAGCGACTACTGGTCTGGCAAATATTCAAAGACGCAGAGTGAAGATTCCCGCGCTGCTCCTGACCTCCCACGTCCCGCCAAGACGTTCGATCTTCATAGATCAATTATCCTCGAAGCACCCGAAGAGCAGATCCAGCCCGCCGACGGGTACACAAGGTACACAAGGTGAGTACAACTTCAGCATCCTCACGGATATCGGAGTACCCTCCGTTAGTCGGTGTCTGGGCGCAGTGGAAGCGGATTTTGATAAATCCCGCTACACCACAATGGTGCGCGTGCCCGGATCTTGGGTGACTCGGGAATTCACCGCGAGTCCCCAGAAGAAGCAAAGATCAAGGTAGAACGGGGAAAACAAGTGCTGTCGCAACCTGGATTGACGACGACACCGCTAAATGAAGCAAGATCCACGGATCAACAGAGCCCTGGGAGGAGTTCTGTTGACGGAAACGAGGCAGATCCAAATCTGGATCTGAAAGAAAACCCTCAAGTTCCTCCTCAGGACCCTTCGGGGACCTCCGCGGATCTCGATACGCATCGGGATCCGCTGAGTGAAGCCGGTAAGGTTAAACCTGACCCGACTTCACTCACAAACCAACCAACGTCCAGATTCACCGGGAAAAGAAGAAGATCAAGTTGGCACGCAAGAAACTGAAGGCTCAGGAGTCGGAGACCGAAGATCGAGGTGGATCAATTGGGATCTGGACGGAAGACTTGCTGGAAAGAGCGTATCACCAGAAGGAGTTGAATAAATTCCTGCTGCTGGATCCAGTCATGCGGATCATTCAACCGAAGAAGATCGGGGCTCTAAAAGGTCCTGTGACCGCTCCTCAAGTCGTATCAAACAAGCTGGCGATGGCAAAGTGCCTCCTACAACTGCTGAAGGAAGCAGATCTAATGGCGGGATTCTTCGATGCCGATGACCTTTTCGATCAAGATCAAACCGTGATCCAACAATCAACGTTAGATCTATTCGACAAATTGAAGATCCTGGTCGGAGAGGCCCATGCTAAGGTGGTTCTGACCGGTTCCCTGCATGTCAACGCGCCGTAGTATCGTACTTCATTTCCAGCCTATGCATCAGCGACGTCTGAGATGGGGTCCGACAGTTCAACGCCACTACGACGTATGTCACTCGGCCTGTCGGGTGCAGCGTCGTTGGCTGCTCGGGCTAAAGTCCTACAGCATGACCAGCAATGATCAAGCGACGTAAATGCGGAAGCTCGGACGGATCGCAATCCCATTAGGCTGGATCCAACTGGAGGCATACTTCCAAGCCGCCATGCGATTTCTCCTAGAGCAACAAGCCGCAGTGACACCAAAAGTGACTATGTCCAAGGTAGATCCCGGATCACGGGACGTGGAGATGGAATCCGTTGATTCAAACAGCGGTGGAGAATACGATCCAGATGACTTGGATCTACCAGGAATGGCTCCAGCAGCTGTAGCCATCACGACGACCGGATCCAGGACGCCCGTGATGCAGAGAGTGAGGATCTCCGCGATCTCGGACCTCAAGGAGTTCACAGGCAAAGATCAAGACGAAGAACGAGCATCGGCGTGGATCAGCAAAGTTAGATCCGCCCTACAGCGAGATCAAGCACCAGACGAAGAGAAGTGTCTGGTTTTAGGCAATTTGGTGACTGGATCCGCTAGGAACTGGTATCGCCAACTAGGTAGAACCACCCGGAACAACTGGAGTGATCTACTTCGAAGCTTCCAGATACGATACTGTGGATGGGGGATTTCGGTAGCGAGGCAATATTATCACGCCCGAAAAAGGCTGATGAATCACCCTGGAGTATTTGGATCGCCTCAATGTAGCGGCCATGCGTGCGAAATTGAAGATCAAGGACGGATCAGCGAAGGACCGCAAGGAACATGTAGAGCATTTCATTGAAACTCTGGGAGATCCGGATCTCGCAGATCAATTAACTCTACTGCACCTGACAGACGCTGAAGATCTGAAAGAAGTGCTCCGTGTGCGGGATAGATCCAAGAGACGTCAGAAAAAGCCTACAGCGGGATCGAGCAAGTCGCGCCCGAAGCAGACGACATCCGCTCCAACGGTACCAACAGCCCCAGCCAAGAGAGCGGTTAGAGCAGTCCAGATCCAGAATTATGATTCGGAATCTGGATCTGGATCCGATGGATCCGACTGCGAAGGAGATCTACGCCGAATTTATCTGGCAGCTGAGGGACCGGGTGAAGTCACTAGTGGTGGATCCATCTCAGATACAACGCAAGAACGTCCGATCCAACCGGATCCAGATCCGCAAAGGAAAAAAACTCTGGATCTCCGAAGAAGGACAAGGGAGCAGATCGTTATCGGTGTTCGCACTGTGGATCCGTGAAGCATTCGGGTCTAGGATGTTGGAGGCGTTTAACGTGTCAAAGGTGTGGCAAGAAGGGTCATCCATCGGATCGCTGCCTGTTTGTATGCCGATGATGCGGAGAGCTACACGATGTTGGGTCCTGCCCCATGGGGAATTTTACAACCAGATGCGCCAGTGGTATAGCCCGACTTAGCATGCAGGCCTGCTACCTGATATCGCAGAGAAGATGTTAAACTAGGACCCTCGCCAGGTTGGAAACTGGTACGAGCCGAGCGTTCTAAGTATTGCATCTATGCATTTGTGAATGGGAAATCGGTAGATCCGCGTAATATCTTACGAGGTCCGCGCGATAATACATGTGATCTGCACGTGAGAAGTATTGCTGCTGTGCCAAGTCTACGCCCTGCGGACGAATTCGCAAGATCCAACCCGCAAATGGTGATAGATCTGGATCAAGATGAGCCAAAGGGCTACTGGAAGCAGAATACACCGGATCAGTGGTTTACTCCCGTGGTTGAGGATATTTATCCCGAAGATCCAGGATCCCGACGGGTAAATGCGTACGGATCCGACCCGGGATCTACAGATCTGCTGCCAGGAGAGTCACGCGGATATTGGAAACGTCACGCACCTGGTAAATGGTTCCGACAAGCTAAGATCACAGGCAAGATCAACAATGAAAAGGCGATCTTGCTGCTAGATAGTGGCGCCGAGGTGTCCATCGTAGATACCGCCTTTGCTCGTAAGGTAGGCTGCTACATCGATACAAGCCAGAGTCAAGACTGTGTGGGAATTGGCGAAAATGTGTACCGAACGGAAGGAAGAGTCAGGATCAAGATCACGTTGGCGGGGTATTTGGTATACTTCTTCGACATCTGGGTAGGTGATCTAGGACAGGAGGCGATCTTGGGCATGGACTTCATGGTTCCGGCAGGGATTCGCTTGGATCTGGCCGTTGGGTCCATTGTTTACCCGATGAAGTCAAGATCCAGCTCAGTGGGCGTCACCAACTCTATAGCGACAAAGCGAGGCAACTGAGGGTGGATCGAAACGTGTGGATCGAAGTGGGAGAGTCGATCAAGCTACCTATGCGCTTGAAGACGCAATACCACGAGAAACTGTGGCTCACCCGTGGTGACCGCTGCGTACCAACGATCGAGGACGGTCTGGGTAGGACGCAGTATTTGCGGGTGACCTGTGTGAGTGAGAAGCGAGCAGTGATCAGTCACCATACGCAAGTAGGCATGTGGTTAGCGGAGGGTCGAGTTCCACGAGCACCAGGATTCATTTCGGTCGGATTCAGGCGTTATAGGGAGTGACAGAATCTCGCAATGGAAGCAACGGTGGAATTTCCACCTGAAGAGCCTGAGATCGACTTGGGACCCGCTGTCGAACGTCCGATTTATCCGACTCCACGCAAGATACTTCAACGGAGGCAGATCCATGCGGGATCAGAGCACCAAGACAAATCAATCGGCCAGATCCAGAGGGATCTTGAAGATCCCACCAAGAATGTCTACAGGGCACTGGTGATCAGCAAATCGGTGGCACCAGTACCCCAGATCCACTTGTTACGGAATAATTGCCTGTCGGATCGAGAGGCAGTGTTGAGATCTCGATGGAAATGCAGCCAGCGTCGGATCTTCGGTTGTCGACTAAGGATCTAACAGAAGGAGGCCGGGAGCAAGTCGCTGGACAGTCCAAAGAAGCTACTCCTGACCACGAGACGTTGGATCTAACCGCGATACGGCTGGATCCCGTGCCAGAAGGTCCGGATCGGGGTCTTTCGGATCCGGAAGAAGACGACCAAGTGTGCTATCATGAAGGGGGCGATCTGAACGTGGAAGACGTGAAAGATCAGATGGCGGTGCTCCCAGAAGTAGTTTCAACCACCGATGAGGAGACGATTGAGGCTCTTCAGGTGGGAGATCCCCAGATCAACACCCCAGAGGAGATCGATCGGCTTCGAAGGTTAACCTGGAGGAAGAAACACCTGCTGATCGGAAAAGGAAATGCATTGCCGCCGGCCGCAAAAGGGGCGATCTGTGATATCGACGTGGGCAATACTAGACCCGTAGCTCAGAGAGTGCGAAAGGTAGCTTCTCGGTTCAGAGAGAAATTAGCGGAACTGATCAAGGGACTGCTGGCCGCTAAGATCATCCAACCGTCGAGATCACCATGGGCCTCGCCTATCGTCGTGATAATCAAGAAGAATGGCGTGGACATTAGTTTGTGTATTGACTATAGGCTGGTAAACAGCTTGACTAAGTTGATGGTGTACCCAATGCCGCTGATCAATGACTTGCTGGAAGATCTGGACAAAGTACTGTGGTATTGCTCGCTTGATATGGCTAGCGGATTCTGGGTGGTGTCGATGACGGGTCGAGCTCGATTGATCTCGGCATTTATCACGCCATTCGGATTGTTTGAGTGGCTGCGTATGCCTTTTGGATTAAAAAACGCTCCGCGGATCTATCAACATCTGCTCGGTAACGCATTGCATGGATTCATGCGGATCTCGAGGTCGGGATCCACGGATCAACCGACAGATCTGTTCCTGGAAGGGGAGCCTGAAGATCTGCGCAAACGACCAATCCTAGGACGCAGATCCTACATCGATGACATCCTCGTGACAGCGAAATCGTGGGGTCAATTGTGTGATCGCGTGGAGAGCCTGCTAGAAACCTGTGATGAATGGAATTTATCTGTCAGCGTAGCGAAGAGTTTTGGGGCTTGCGGCAGGTGGATTACTTGGGACATCGAGTCTCTGACCAAGGACTGGAGGCGAATCCAAAGGATCTGTCGACTTTAGTGGATCTGCCTTTCTCCGGATCACTGAGATCCATGCAATCGTTCCTGGGTAGCTTTAATTATTACAGCCGATACATGGAAGACTATGCCATCTACGCCTCGATCCTATACGAACTGAGGGAAGTGGACTTCGCAGAGTTGGAAAAGGACGGCCTCCGGGAGTGGATCCAAGCGGTAACTGATGGAGCGGTTGTAGATCGACATGTGGAGACGGGAGATCCGGATCCAGACGTGTTGGATCCATCAAGATCAGGAGGTAAATGGGTCAGATCATGACGAGCATTTGATGCTTTGAAGCAGAAACTCGCGACAGCTCCTATCTTACGACACTTTGATCCGGATCTAACTCCGGTGGTGATCGTTTATGCTAGTGACTGTGCGAACTCGGCGGTACTAGCGCAGGAACACGAGGAAAGGCTGGATCCGGTCTTATCCACCAGCCACACTGAAATCCAACGAGATCAACTATAATGTGATGGAGAAGGAGTTTTAGCACTGCTGCGGATGCTGGATTTAGGGTACAACATGCTGGCGGGACACGAGATCAGGATCCTGACCCGACACTCTAGACTGGCATGGCTGTTTAGATCCGCCGGTCTCCAGGGACGCCTGGGACAGTGGGTACCCTGCTGTCACCATGAACGCTTGAGATCACGAGATCTACCAAGGAGAAGATGAGATCCTGGGTGTATTGGCTGCCAGCATTACCCCTAGATCCAAAGTGGACGAGGCGCTGACTGCCATAGCCCCGAAAGGAATCCAAACGCAAGATCCAAGCTCCAATCCCAGTGATCCAAGCCGAAGAGGCCCTGTTTGTAGTGAGTTTCGATGGATCTGCCCGGATCAAAGAGGTGGAGATGCGTACAGCGCGATCTTGTGGAAGTTGCCCGAATGGAACATAGTGAAGGCCAGGTCTGTGTATGCAGAAGGCCTTACAGTCAACCAAGCTGAGTATAGTGGATTGATCTTGGCATTGGGATTACTCAGGGGTCTGGATCCAACACGGTTGATGATTTGCGGTGACTCAAACCTGGCGATCCGCCAGGTACGAGGCGAGATCGATTGCAAGGCTTCAGGGCTGACGTTGTTTCAGAAGGTATTGGATCTACTGCGAGTCTGGCCGGATCACGAGTTGGTGCACGTCAAGCGAGATTGGAATGCTAGTGCGGACAACTTGGCGAGCGCAGCTCTTCAGCGACAAGAAAGCACAGAGGTGCAAGGCGAAGCCGAGATCCAGGATCTGACCACGCTCAATCGCCTGGATGAGATCCTGACGCCCCAGATCGGAGATCCAGCGGCACAGATCTCGCCGGTCATGACCCGATCCAACGCCAGACGCGGATACAACCCAACAGCCCTGCAGGAAGACCTGATCCAAGACTTGCGGATTGAACGGATCCGCCAGGCGCAGGACGAAGAGATGTGGATCTACAATCTCAAGAAGTTTCTGAAGGAGATGTAGCAGATCTGGCTCAAGAAGACGCGGGGGTGTAGGAAGATCTCAGCGGATCACGAAGTGGATGAATGAGATTTGTTATTCTTTGCCCTCTGGGTAAGGGATCCGATGCGGATCGAGATGGATTAACGAGGCTAGTTGTGCCAGAGACACTTTACGAAGATGTGTTGTCCCATTATCACACCAGTCTGGAGGAGGGCATGAAGGGATCGGCCGAACTTACCAGCGGATCCGGAAATATTTCCACTGGAGAGGTCTATATCGCAGCGTCCAAAGATTTGTGAGTGAGTGCGTCGACTGCGAGACTGGCAAAGGTATGCTCACGATCCGCGGAGAGTCACCAGGAACGTGCAGGCGACCTACCCTTTCCAGATCGTGGCTATGGATCACATACCTTCCTTGCCCAAGTCTTACAAAGGCAACACTGAGTTGTTGATCTGAGTGGATCTGTTCTTGGGCTACGTAATTGCTAAAGCTAGTGCATCCAGAACAGCACAAACGATCGCGGAGTCGTACGAAGAGTGGGTTTTCCGCAGGTTCGGGGCCAGCGAGATGATCCGACACGATCGCGAACCTGGGTTTGTGTCCGACTTCTTCCGCGCTTGTAACAAGATCTTGGGTCAGCGTCAACGTGCCACGATAGCCTACCGTCCGCAAGCGAACGGATGGTTCAAACACTGACTAGATCGCTGAAGATGTATGTGCAAGATGTGGATCAGCGAGATTGGGATGAATATGCCGAAAGATTAACTGATGAGATCAACACGGCGCATGATCGGATCCGCGGAGAGACATCTTTCTATCTGGTGCATGGGTGGGACCCTAGATC